>MU226986.1:2285475-2315411 GCA_018584345.1 Thuja plicata
AAGGGGGAGATTGTTGGAGATTTGATTCTGAGCAGTTGATTGATTGTATGTTTGTCATTGATGACAACATATAATACACAGTAGTAATTCTGTATGTACTTATCAGAATGTTGATATGAAGACTTGCATGTATAGATACATGTTGTTGACATGTTTAGTATGTTATGTTCATACACGCAGACCCAGATATGATGTTTTAGTAAAGTTATGTAATTTTTTTATTGGAAGTTACAGTTCTGGAAGTGTAATTATTTAGGGCTGACGTATATCACATGTTTCTTGAGTTGCACCTATCTTCTGCATATGTGTGTGTATATTCATTATTAGTTATGATTTGATGATATTAATCCAAAGGTGCCAAACATGTTTCAAGAAGATTGCAAACTTAGAGTTAAATTGGTGAGGCTGACTTAGTGAAGTGTCGTGTCTATACGGTTTATACTTGCACGGTTGTAATAATGCTTGCATGCTTGGTAGATCTGACAAGGATGTTATGAAGAGTTGTTTTATAGGTCCTATGATCTCATACTTTGAGGAAGATACTTATAGCAAGTCAAAGGTGACACGCTAAGTGTGAATGATATGAAAAAAGAAGAAAGATGTATAGAGTAGATTATCAGAGTTGGTTCATTCATCAAGAGTCTATGTGAAGAAGAAGTGAAAGATTGGAGTACACTGGAATTAATCAAGACAGTAGGTCTACTCTACATTTTATTATCAGATATAGTGCATATCTATTATACAGAAGGTTGTAGCCTTCACCATCAAGCAGTGAGCTTTTGGATAGTGAGTCCACCACCCCTAATAGGGTTATTTGTAAAAGACTCCTAACAGGGTCCGACCCTTAACTAGGTCACTATACTTATTTCATTGTAAATTACAACTCCTAATAGGGTTGCAAAATCTTCTAACAAGGATTACTATAAACAAGTATAGTTCATTGTGGGTGCTAATTCCCACCGGGTTTTTTACCATTTGGTTTCCTCATAATCAAATTGTGTGTTGTGTACTGTGTTATCTGATTAAGCATTTACTTTGTTGTATTCTAAAGTTAAAGAACTAAAGTTACTGATAACTGATTCACCCGCCCTCTTAGTTATCCTTTGGGACTATTCTAACAGAAGGATCTTATCTAATGTCTTTTTGAAAATTAGCAATAAAAATGCATTGCACATCAATATTAGGCGCATGATAAGAAATCTGAGCATGATAATTCTTAAATGTACCAATAAAATTACTTACTTTTTCTTGAACATCTTTTTTACAATGCATTAAATTAGTCAAAGAGATTTGAGCACCATTGTGATATTGAAATTTTTGAATAAAAGCATTAGAAAGATTTTACATGCATGAATACATTTCTTAGGCTCTTGGAGAGGTCTATCTTGCTTGATCTCCTTTTGTAATAGGTGTATTTTTTTTGTAGATGATTCATGAGTTTGTGAGTTTAATAGATAACTCCAACAATTCTTCTTCCTTAATACTTTATCTTGTTACACATCATAACCTTTCGATACATACATTAGTAGCAATGTTAAAAATCTTACACAATTATTTCTAATCAATCTACCACGGTAAAATATCACATTATAAATAGACACGTTAAACTAACAATTTCAATATAACATAATTCAAAACTTCATCATAAAGTAAAATTATCTTCTAACCATAAAGAGACTAAGAATGAGAGACATTACATCATTCCATGTACCACTAATTTTATCCTCTACAATATTTGTATGTAGAGGTATTTTACATCAGCGTAAAGATTTCAATAAAGAAAATTTAAATAATCTAATGATTGAACAATAAAGAATTAAAATAAAAAACTGATGATCCATATATAAACATCAGTATAGAAATTTTAAAAGAGAATATTTCTAAAATTTATCTAATTTCATTTAAAAAAAATAAAATAATCCTAAATAAATTTTTTACATAGAGTCAATAATAAAAAATCATAATATCGCAACTAATAAAAAATGAAGGAATAAACTAAATGATCATAGTGTTTCTTAATAAAAATTTATAGAATTCAAATCAAAATAAATAGGATCTTAAAAGATTCAAGTCATAGTTCAATTAAGTCCTTTTTTTTAAAAGCCAAAAATAATTAACCAAGATTAACTTCTAGACCCAAATCTTAACCACTCTCTTTAGAGATTATGGATAAAGTTGTTAAATAATAAAGATTCAACTAACTTAAACTTCATTGTTTTCTTTTGAAAATGATAAGCAATATAATTTGAATTTATTAGAAAAATATAAACATGTTGCCTCTCAAAAATTCAATAATATAAATATTCTTAATATAACGAAAAAAATAAGCTTATACAATTAAATAATCTAAATATAAAATAAAAGCAAGGTTCAACAATAAGTAATTTATTAAACCAGTATAATATATAATAACATATACATCACAAGCCACCAAATTTTATGACAATAATGAATACATCATCAACAAAGAAACTAAACCTTCCACTCTATAAAGTATTCACAACACATATAATTGTATAACAAGGCATAAAAATAAACTAGGAAGACTAATAAAAATGAATTTTAAATTCGTAATGATGAAGAAATACTTCAGACACATTTAAACATAACACAAAAACAAATAATAGTATATAAAAATGCTAGAAAGAAAATAATTCCCTTTCTATTTTTTAATGAAATAAAATTATAGACTAAAAAATTATAATGCTACAATCACATGGGCTCAACTCATTACAAAAAAATCACTCCCTAATAAAAGGTTCTTCTTGATTTGCAGTTGCCTCTTTGTTCTCTGTAGTATGGTTATAGTCATATATTCTTTCCTAAATCTGGAAATTTTCATCAATCCATATATTAGCACTTTCGACCATCTTCCTCAATCTTAGATTAAAACATTTATAAGCTTTTCTCTTAGTGCAATAACCAAGGAAGATTCCTTCATCACTTCTAGCATCAAACTTTCCTATCTCATCATCTCTTTTGATATAGAATTTACTACCAAATATTCTAAAATATTTCACAGTAGGAGTATGATTAAACCATAGTTCATAAGGAGTCTTACTTGTACCTTCTCTGACTTGAATACTGTTTAAAGTATAATAATACTACCAAAAACTTCTCTCCATTGAACATGTGATACATTTCCTTCCAACAACATATTTCTTGTAGCATCTAATATTTCTCTATTTCTTCGCTCTACTATCCCATTTTGTTGTGGTGTTCCAGGAGAAGATGTCTGTATGTATATTCCATGCTCTTCGTTGTAGGTATTGAACAAATCTGAAGTAAAATCTTCACCTCTATATGATCTTAAAGATTTTAACTTTAAACCTGATTCATTCTCAACTTCTGCTTTGAATATCTTGAATTTGTCAAAATCCTCATATTTCTCTCTAAGTTATGTAACCCACATCATCCTAGAAAAGTCATCAACAAAAAGTATGAAATACCTTTCACCATAGTAAGATCTTGTTCTTGTAGGACTACATAGATATGTATGCACCATATCCAACTTCCCTTTTGTTGAGTAAGATTTGCCTTTAAAACTGCTTCTAGTTTGTTCCCCATTACACATGGTGTTACATGGTTTCACAATCTTCAGTAGGTCTCTAACAAAATTAGTCATACTTGCCTTCACAATATTATCAAAATTCACATGACAAAATATTCTATTACATAACCAACTATCATCAACCTTCACAACAAAACAAGAAGCCTTTGATGTATTCAATTCAAATACATTACCTCTTGACTTAGTACCAGATGTGATCAATTATGCTAACTTACTTCTGATAGAACATTTTCCATCAATGAACTTTAATTGATAACCTTTGTCCACCAGCTATCCAACACTCAACAAATTATGCTTAAGTCCATCAACAAGTAACACATCGTCAATATTAGCCTTTCCATCCAAAGAAATAGATCCAACTCCAATGATAAACTTAGGAGTATTGTCACCAAATCTCACAACACCACCATCATACTTGGTTAGCTTAATAAATTTATTTCTATCACTAGTCATATGGTGTGAACAACCACTATCTATGACCCATTCATATTTCTTTTCAACTTGTGACACTAGGGATTTCTCTTCATGAATAGGTTCATCATCCTTGATAGAAATAAATCCAATATCATCATCATTAGATAAACCTTCACTAGCATAGTAAAATTCTTTATCCTTGGAATACTTAGGTCTATAAAACTTATATGTATGCTTAGGAACCCTTGTAGGACATCTAGATGCAAAACGGCCTATCTTATTGCATGAAAAACATTTCAGTGGTAACTTTCCTTCAAACTTACCCTTACCTCTCTTTTATCTTCTAGCAATCAGGGCCAGAATTTCTATTGGAAGTCTTAAATGGGAAAGCAATATACTAAGAGGGGGGGGGGGGGGGGGGTGAATCAGGATCTATACAAATTTTATACTTCTAAAACAAACCGATTCAACATGTATACATAAACATTAACTGCAATACTATAATAGATCTAACTACTAATCAAATCCATGATAAACACATAAAACAAAGATTTGGTAACCCAAAAACCCTTGAAAGGTAAAATTAGGGTGGGGATGACATCCACAAATCTTCACTACTGCAGTAACAAAGTGTGCCTATTAGGGCTACAAAGTTTTGATCTCTTCTGATGATCTACCCTGTGAGGGGTCTGCCCTGTTAAGAGATTATAGATTTATACAATCTACCTTGATTAAAGGATTTAAAATTATAACTAAGTAAGCACCCTGTTAGGAGATTTACAAAATTCTGTTAGGACTACTCTGTTAATAAATTTACCCTTATTCACTTTCTAGAATGTATCAGTACCTGATCCTTCGGTTTGCACTTCAAATGCTGATGACAAATCTCCTCTTTCCAACTCTTAATTGATCTCAAAAATCTGATATAACTCTTTTCTATCCTTCAATGCTCTTCTCAGTCACTCTCCCTGGTCTATGGTTTAGATATACAAAACTATGCTTCTTCTACATACACACCTGATCTCTTCTCTTCGTATCTGCATACATGATTAGGGTTTGAAGCTTTTCTTATATAGATAATTTGATAAAGCTTCCAAATAAAGATCAATGATCTAGATTCATCACTTTTTCCGCTTAGGCATTCCTATTTTTTGATTGGTTTCATTGCATGCACAGGGATTAATGATCTCAACCATAGTGCTTAATTAACTCTATTACATATCTTGAATGATCATTAAATCATACATATAAGTTTTCCAAAATGGTTTACCTAAGTGTTTGTGTCATTCCAAACACATATTAAAACTGTCTTACTCAGCATATGAAAACTATGGTGCTCGGTCAAAACTGTCTTCCTCAGCATATCCATATGTTGTCATTTGGCACTAACTATTCTATCCAAATCGACATTCATCCTACTCAAAAACTATTGAGCACTTGACAACCATTGACTTTCTCAATAGTAACTACTAATTAGTTCATACATTATTCAGCCTTAGTGGGATGGCTCGGTCATAGTGATGAATGACCAACCTACCTTGATAATGAATAAGTGTGTGACACTAACAGACAACATAAATTGGAGATCAACAATCTCCTCCTTTGACATTAGTGGAAAAAACACTTTGTCATGACTTTTCAGTACCTTAACAAAATAGTACTCAAGTATTACAGTACTCCCCCCTAAGATTATGACTTGATCTTCATAAAAGACTTCAATACATAGACATCATAACATAACTTTCGACATACTCACGAATTCAAAAATGAGTATTCAAAACTATTTGAAAATTGTATGTCATACCTTGTGATCATATGCATTTCCCATTGTCTTCATCTACTTCCCCCTTGTTTTTGTCACTCTTGGCTGCTAGGAGCATAGTGCTTAGAGAGTAATTATCCAAAAATGGTTTTTGGAGTTGTAGAATCATTGCCAATTCATTGTCCCAACTAGATCTCACAGACTCCAAAACCTGTAGTTTAGCTTCTAGCTAAGCAGCTAGATCAACCAAACTTTCTGCTATATTGAGAGGAGTATCTCTCTGTATTAATTCCTTTGTAGCTCTCAATTCTCTCTGCATGACCTCCAAATGAGGTATCAACATGGTTTGAATAGAGATCATTTTTTTTCCTTATTCTACCATCATTAGCCATTAGCCCAGCTAGTCTCCTTTGGGCATGAGTCAACCTGGTGAAATGAATGGAGCTGGAACTTGCATCCATGCTCAATGAATGTCCTATTGACTTTAAATCTAACTGAAGCTTCTCAATAAGCTGTTGATTCTCCTTTCTAAAAAATTATACATCATAAAGTTGTTTGTATAAAGAATGAACATTTTGGACGACTTCCTTTAAGTTGCTTACAAGATTAGAAAGTGCAAATTGTTTCACATCAAGCTCTATTGCAACTTTCTCAAGAACTTTGGTCTCAAACTTCCTCTCAGACCATTGCATGAGCTTCCCATTAGCTTCAATATCATCATTTTTCACCTTTTGAACAATATCAACCAATTTATCTAAAATAGGTGTTCAGGGATAACTTTAAGAAACCCCCCACTCTCGAAAAGTATAAAATTGTGGCGAATCACATTTTTTTTGGAGGGAAATTTTTTAATATTGATGGTGAATTGTGTTTCAAATTATGGATATTTGGTGGAAATTTTTTTAATAACGTATACCATTTTTTATAAAAATATGGCGACAACAAATAATTTTAATAGGAAAATTATTAATTTAATTGGCGAAGCTGAAAAATTATACTGATAAATTATGGCGAAATTAGTTTCCAAATATTGTAATTAATTTATTTGTCATGGCGATTGTTTTTCAAAAATATATATAAACCTGGCAATTTAATACAATAGTTGTATAGTTGGTATGGAAATTTAATAATTGGAAATAACTATTAAAGTTTCTTTCTCCTAAGTTTTCATTCTCAAAGAATGACACATGTGATGATTCTGGAGATAGTTTTTAGTAAAGTAGTTATGTCACCACATTTCTTCCGAAATGCACCTTCCACCGCTCATCTCTCTTAATCCAATGGTTCTAATTTGATGTCAAAGTTGCATCTAGTCCCATCACTATGATGTCACAAAATCACACGTCCGTTGGATTACAACATATCAACGGCCAAAGGTGAATTTCAGGCCTAGTGTTGGTCTTCATAATCTTTACAACAAACTCTCGGCGGAATCATGACACGTGGTATGATTGATCGTACCAATAATCCTATGATCAATCATACCACATGTCATGATTCCACCGAGAGTTTGGCGTAAAGATTATGAAGACCAACGATAGGCCTGAAATTCACCTTTGGCCATTGATATGTTGTAATCCAATGGACATGTGAGTCTGTGACCTCATTTTCTGACATAAATAAAGAAGAATTATTTTGGAAATCTTCAGTAATATTAGATATAAATATTAATTAATGGTGATGAGTAGATGACATCAATTAAAGTAATGTCAATTAATGGCTTCTTAGATGGAGCCTTTCAATTTTCAATGATAGATATGTAATAATTAGGTCGATAGAATAATGCCTTAAAGTTAACACTTAAATGAAAACATCATGTCATCTAAGGATATTGTTTTCTGACCGTTCGATGATCTTACATCAACAGTAAAGCTTCATTTCCTACTGCAACTAACATACTTTGCTTATTATTTCTGTAGAGTGGGCACAAGTTTCAAGCTTTTTTATAATAAAGAATTGTTATGTCCACCTGCATGATGTGGTCCTTTTGGCCTTCATTATTCCCAAAATATAAAATGTCTTATCATAAGTGTTGTTTCCAATTTCACCCAATATTGCATTAAATATGAAAGATTTGGAGACTTTTGAAGGATAGTTTCCATTTATTTTATGAATTAATTAGATCTTTAGGGCAGAAAAACAATTCCAATCAGGTCTTATAAATATATGATCTACGCTCGTTAATTTACGATTGTGAAAGCATATTTGTGAAAATAGTATGCGAGTGCTAGGTTCTCTTTGACTTTGTCATAAATTAGAATACTAATATCATTTTGATTTTAAATGGACACTCCAATTCGTTTAAGATGCACTACCTTGGAGGATCAGAAGGCCTTTTTGGGCTTGGTCACTGACCCAATCTTGGCGTTTGTTGCTACGGAGTTGGGAGCCTTCACCAAGGAGGCTATAAGGATGGTGCTGGTACGTGAATTTTTGGAGAGTGAAAATAGGTATAGAGTTAAAACTGACATTTTGTATTGGTTCTTGGAATCTCTGTTGGAACTGGGAGGGGAAAAGGTGGATATTCTCATGCTTCTGAGGAAATTTTTTATAGAAGAGTACCTCGGCAATGATGTGAGTGTTGTTGTGTTTGCAAAAATTGGGTTTGGAATTCCTTGGGAAAATGATTTGCCTAGGATTCTACAACCAGGAGAAAATGTGCCCAGGCAACAATTTCTACTGAACCTTGATGTTGAGTAGCTCATGCATCATCGGAAGTGGGCACGAATTGGGAGGGATTTCCTCTGGAAGTGGCACCTACTGGAGGAAACCAAGGACTATCGATGGCTAGAAGAATTATCTAAAATTATCCTCTCTTCAAAGTTCCACATAGAAGGAAGGGAGCATGAGCCGGATAGTCCCTAACTATGTCTCCCTCTATCCCTGTCCTTGTGAAAAATATGAAAATATTTTAAGAAATTTGAAGTGCTTTTCTTTTTTGTTTTGATTATAAGAATCATTAATAGATATGGCCTATGGGCATCGTTGAATTGTAAATTTGTAATGAAATTTTGCCTAATATAATATAAAATATTTACGTTGCACTTTTTTTTATGTAATAATTAAATGTTTCCAAACTTTATTATTTAATGGTTATATTCATTAGTGTGTATTAAATTATTAATATTTTAAAATTGTAACAATCATTGGATTACGAGAGATGAACGGTTGAAGTTTATGAACAGTCCAACAAATTAAGGCTGTAATAAAATTTTACTTGAATAAGATACTAAGGACTCATACTCTTTCTGGTTCGCTACCGATCACAATTGTTAGCTCAGAATCAACCAAATTTTTGTACTCCTAAATCTCTTGAAACTATCCTTATATACAAATGATTATTTTTAATTTTGGCGAAGGGGCCGATAATTACATATGATAAAAACTAATATTTGGTGAACCCCGCATAATTTCAAGTAATTGACTAGGTGAATAGGGTGAGAATTTGGGACATGGTTAATTACGATGCATGACGAATTGGGTCCTAGTGCAAATAAAAGTTTAACTTGGGATAATGGGCCTTTGGCGAATGGTGATCCTTGATAAATACCCCTTCCTTAATCTGTGCTGAATAATAGTAAATATACAATAGATAAATGGGAAAACAACCCCACTACCGTAGTGAAATTACATGCAAATAGTGGCAAACAACCCAACCACTATACGTGTCTTTTATAAAATCTGGGTGAACCAGTCAACCAGTATACTATGCATTTTTTTGCCAATTTCTATACGCCCGACGAGACATATTCACCAATTGGTGAAGAATCACCACTAAAAAATCCCTGTAGGTGTTTTCTCATTTATATCTTGTAAATCAAATGCATCAACAAACATATCATGTAATACCTTCTTCTGTTGATGTTCTCTTTTCAATTTCTCTTATTTTCTCTTCCTTTTCAATAAGTCCTCCAAAATTAGTACTTTCTCATATGAAAAGTTATCAGTGTCCCATTTTGGAATCACTATAAATTCATCTAGTGTCACTTCTATGCTAGAAGACTTGTCTTTCTTCTTGTGTGACTTTTTCTTCATTGTCTCCAGTGTGCTGATACTCATTTTCTGCTCTCCTTGCAATGTACTAGTGTCACCACTAATTGAAACAGACTCCTTTTGAGTGATAATTACCTATTGTTCAGGTGTATGAGTAATCTTAGTTTTAGTGAGTTCAAGAGGTGTGACATTTGGTAACTGTACTAGTGCTTGAATAGCCTCTTTCTCCTTAGGCTCCTATGTCTTAGTTTTTGTAGGCTCATTCTCCTTTGTTTCTTCACCCCAAGGTCCTAAGATAGCTGTTGTAGACTTATCTTCTTGATCTTCCATGCTCTCATCTCCTTCTACATTAATTTCAAATTTTTCCTCTATAGGTGAATCTAGAATGATGATTGTTGGCTTACCCTGCCCCTCAACATTTAAACCTTGTGTATCCTCAACTGTGATTGTGATGGTGTTATGAAGTGTTAAATCCATAGTTGATGCATCCTCAACCTTCTTCCTTATTTCTTCCTCAAGATTATATGGCTCATCAATATCTTCTTTATTGTCAAACTATATTTTTCCATATATGCCTTCATCTTTTTTTTCATTTTTTTCAACTATAAGTCCAAAAATTTTCTTCCAAATTAATGTGCTTAGGCATTAGTTGGGCTAATGTGCCTTCTCCTATCTACCTTTCAGTCTTAATGGAAAACTACCATCTCTCATTAATCTTGTTGAACAATTCATTAGGGATAAGATTCTTATTTTCTCATGGTGTCATCTTGTATGGTCCTAACATTTCTATCATTGCATCCTCTATAATTGCTTTATCCTCTATAATCAATTGTTCAAATTTAATGAATTTAAATCCTGAAAAACCTGTAGAACTTCTGATATTGAGGCAAATCTCATCCACATTTTTTAGATGCTTATGTGTAGCCACCTTGAATTTTCTAATATCTTCTGTATCTTTCATCTCCTCATCTTCATAATCTTTTCCCAATACATATCTTCATCTTGGTTTCTTCTTAGGCTGACTCGGCTCAATATTAATTTGAACTTGTTTTCTTTTCCTAGAGCTCTCCCCTTCAGCTTTCTTAACTAAATTTTTCTTTTGTGGCTCAGTTGTAGTTTCAATTGTAGTTTCCCTTATTCTCGGTCTTGTAGTGGTAGGAAGGGTAGTCTTTTTCTTATGATTTTCCTTTCTAGTTGGCTTGACAACCATTTTTCCTTTACCCTTCTTTTGTGCAACCACTTCTTTATCCTCACTTTCTTCTGAATCATTGGATTAGTCCTCACCATGACCTTGTGTGATCTAAAATGGTGCATTCAAGATTTTTAACTATCTTCTTTCTTTTCCTCTCCATGGTTGTAGCCTTCAAGCCCATGGTTATCTTAGATTTGTCTTCTTCACACCTCCCAAATATCTTATCTTTTTTGTCAATTTCTTCTTATATTAAAGATGTGATTGTTGTAGATGTTTCATCAATATTTACCTAATAGGGCAATGGACTCAACCATGCTACCCTTGGTACTATAGCTTGTACATATGTAAAATTAGTGTCAACAAGGAAACAAACACCATCATAATGTTTCTCTACTAATGATACATGGATTCTACTCCTTAACCTCATCTTCTTCTTGAATTCAACAAAGTAGTTTTCCATAACATTATCAAATTTCTCTCCTAACTTCTGAATAAAATCATTTATCTACATTGTCACTGGTTGGCCCTAACCCTAGACAACATCTCCTAAGGTAGGAAATTTTTTTTTCATATAGAAAAATATACAGACTATCAGGGATTCAAACTTACACATTGAGTTCTTCGCTTTCTTTATTGATGATAAGTTCTCTGCCAGTTGAGTCAGTTGTAGATTGGCAAGATCATATGTATGATCATTCTTGACTATTTTCTATGCCTGGTCTACTAAAATATAGGGAACACTATCCAATCTACTTGACTGATATAATTTGTGTGCTATTACCCTTACAAAAAAATTGATTTCAGGATCTGTGACTATAGAGATTGCCATTCCTCGTTTGTTCCATTCTGCCATGGTGTTTGCTTCAATCACTTCCTTATTCTGACAATGTTTAGTTCTCTTCCCTTATAGAATAGGGTATCCAATAAATCAGTGAATGATTTCCTTTGTGATTCTTACTGGCCCATTCTCCAACCATAAATAGATGTCATGAACTCTTTTCAAAACTATTCTAATCCATTCAACTTTTAAATCGAGAGGGAAGTCTAGGGTACGAACTAACCCTTTTTCAGTAATGTGCTGGTGTTCAACCTTCAATGCTCCATTTTTGTATAGTTTATTATAAGCTTGCCTCAGCTCATAATCTCCAATGTCACTGACTTTGCACATATAGCATTCCCTCACATCATGCATCATTAAAACCTTCAACGGGACTGATGAAAGGGTTCCCAAGAGATCTCCCTTAATCATAGTCTTAGGTATAGCTCATAAATTTTGTGGTTCACATACATAACTCCTGACTGATTGAAAATTTGTTACCTCCTTGTCTTGCTTCTTCACTTTGACAGATGAACTAGAAACCATTTCTCCAAATGAGGGTTCATAAAATAGATTGTGAGTAACTCGGCAACAACGGGTCTATGCTCAACACTAGTGGCCGATGATATGTAGTTGAATCTTCACATACTTCATACAAATAAATCTTCCAATCACCTTTGAATCTCTCTATGAATTCGGTAATCACTTTGTGAAATGAAAATGAATGGCAAAATCCATTATATAGACTCAAACGGTCTAATTAGGTCTTCAATAAATGCTCCATACTTAAGTGACTGTATAACAGTTGTCTCGGTCCTTGTGTAATAACTTAGTTAACTCATTCCATCACTCAGTCAACATCATGACGTGGTCACTACTAATACTTCCACACTTAAATTGATCAATATATTAGCTACTTAACTTGATCAATATATTATCTTGGTCGATATGGGGGCTCGATGCATACTAATACTGATGCTCATAACCAATTGTGCATATCAATTATTTTCTCAGTTCTTGCCTTGGATTTGTCCTAATGCATCTTTAATTATGCAGATATGGAATTTAATACATCTTATGTTAGGAAGTGGTGTTAAATATAGCATTTGAAAAATAGTTCCTTACATACCTTCTTTTCTTAATTGGAAGTAGTATGATCACCTAATCGATTGGATTGGGTGAACTCAGCTTCACTGGTTCTACTACTTCTCACTTCTTCTTTCTTTCTCTATGTCAGATTCATCTGGTTCTTTATCTGATCAATTGTAGGTGCGGGTGCTCTGGTCCTGCAATCTCTTCTAGTATGACCAATCTTTTGAAAACTATAACAGACCAAACTTCCATTCATCCAACTCTTGGATTTACCTCTAAAGTGTGTCCTTATGTAATTTTCTGTAATATGCCCAAATTCACCACAATAATGACAACTATGCCTTGTATTGTAATCCCAATTGAATGTGTTACCTTTCCTCAGTGAATTGCCTTGTTTCTTGGATGTCCACTTTGATTTTGCATTGGATATGTAGTCTTGGGTTCTATGACCATACTTCTGGCAATTCTAATGTATGTCCTTGAAATCTAGGTGAAGTAGGTGTAATGCTAGTCTTTGACCTACATTCATGTGCTTGATGTCCATGCTTCTTATAGTTAAAGAATTATCCATTGAATTTAGGCTTAGTATTCCTCTGCTCTCCACTCTGTGATGATTCTTCTTCTTCAGTAGATGATAGGTGCTCGGTATGGCCTAGTCCAAAGGTGTCATTGGTTCTTATTGGTGATCTTGTCAATTCCTCAAAGTATCTCATGGATTCTTTAGGTTTGTTCATCCTCTCAATGAGTTCCCTTTTGGATCTTAACTCATTTTTTAGTTGATTATTCTCTGATCTTAGATATGTAATTTCAATGTATTTCCTATTTACTTCTTGGTTTGCAAATAATAGTTGGTTTACCATGTCCAAATGATTTTTTGTGAGAATTTTCACATCACATGTCCTTTCATCAAGTCTTTTAGCCATTTGTATCTTATCTTCGTCTGACATTGTCTTGTCTTCCTCAATTTTCTTTTTTTGATCAATCACCTCAGATAGTGTTATTGATTGTGTTTTGTGTTCTATCTTTAAAATTTTAACTCGTTCTTTAAGTGTATTATTTTTCTCCAATTGATTTGCAATTGCTGCATTACTTTCTTTGGAATTTCCATTATCAAATAGATCTTCTGTGTCTTCTTCTTGATATTGAGTGTCATTCATCCAAGTTTCCAATTCTTTCCTTACCTTTAAGGATTTATTCAATTCCTCTCTTGCTGTCTCAAGCTGGTGAAGTGCCAGGTGGATGTCAATATTTTGATTCTCTATGACCTTTCCAAACTTATAAATCTCCATCTCCAAGATCTTAACTCTCAAGTTGTTAGACTTATTCTAAGATACCAAAGCTCTGATACCAATTGTTGGAGTCTTAAATGGGAAAGCAATATACTGAGATGGGGGGCATAAATCATGATCTATAAACCTTTTATACTTCTGAAACAAACTGATTCAACATGTATACATAAACATTAACTAAAATACTATAATAGATCTAACTACTAATCACATCCATGATAAACACATAGCACAAATATTTGGTAACCTAGAAACCCTTGAATGGTAAAAATGGGGTGGGGATGAAATCCACAAATCTTCACCACTACACTAACAAAGTGTGCCTATTAGGGCTAAAAAGTTTTGATCACTTTTGATGATCTACCCTATGAGGGGTCTTCCTTGTTAATCCCTACCTTGGCATAGCCAAGGGGAGGGATCACTAGTCTCTTTATTCCAAAACTGGGTGGTTAGAATACATAACCAAGGGCGGGATAACTACCTTGCTCTCCAGCCCTGCGTGGGATCACTAGTTTCTTTCCACCAAACCTACCCCGGCTCCCCCGACCTCCCTACCACCCCAATACTCCCTCCCACCAACCTACCTACGCATAACCAACCAAGGGGCGGGTAGCTTATAGATTTATACAATCTACCTTGTTAAAGGATTTAAACTTACAACTAAATAAGCACTTTGTTTGGAGATTTAAAAAAGTCTATTAGGACTAATTTGTTAAGAGATTTACCCTGATTCACTTGTGAGAATGTATTAGTACTTGATCCTTCAATTTTTACTTCAAATCCTGATGACAAATTCCTCTTTCCAACTCTTAATTGATCTCAAAAATCTGATATAACTCTTTTTTGTCCTTCACGGCTCTGCTCGGTCACGCAGCCTAGTCTATGCTTTAGATATACAAAACTCTTCTTCTTATGCATACACACTCAATCTCTTCTCTTCCCATCCACATACATGATTAGGGTTTGAAGCTTTCCTTATATATATAATTTGATGAAGCTTCTAGATCAAGATCAATGATCTAGATTCATCACATTTGCCGCTTAACCATTCCTATTTTTTGATTGGTTTCATTGCATGTATAGAGATTAATGATCTCAGCCATAACACATAATTAAATCCATTAAATGTCTTGAACTATCATTAAATCATACATAGAAATCAGCCAAAATGATTTACCTACGTGTTTGTTCTATTCAAAACACATATATCAAAACTGTCTTACTCGACATATGAAAACTTTGGTTCTTGGTCAAAATTGTCTTGCTTGACATATCCATATGTTGTCATTTGGCACTAACTGTTCTATGCAACTTGTCATTCATTCTACTCGACAACTATTGAGTACTCGGAGACCATTGAATTGATCACCAGTAACTACTGCTCGGTTCATACATTACTCGGCCTTAGTGGGATGGCTCAGTCACAATGATGACTGACCAACCTACCTTGATAATGACTAAGTGTGTGACACTAATAGACAACATAACTTGGAGATCGACAAATTTCATCTAAATTCCTTTCTTCTTCATGTATGTTTTCCCAGTCATCAACATATTCACCAAGTTCTTCTCGCAAGTCACTTCTACTGGTGCTCGTAGTCCCTAATAAAGTCTTTTTATTATTATGCACAGTTTCGTTGAATGTTGTCTCAACCTTAGGTAATGAATCTCCCAGCTTTGCAGCCTCAAAAGTAGTTAATTTTGCAATCAATGTTTCTCTATTGAAGTTTCCGTCAAAGGTATGATCTCCTCTACAACTTGCACTTTAGTTTTATAAACAGGTGTCAATGATCTAAGAATTTTTGCGATCACTTCTTCTTCATTGCATGTGCCTCTAGATTTTCTAATGCCAATAAAAACCTCTATAACTCTTTGTACATATGCTTTAATATTCTCATCATCTTTCATTTTTAGATTTTCCATCCTTGTCTTCCACTTCTTCAACTTCACATGCTTAGTAAACCTATCTCCTTCATATAGTGCTTCCAATCTTGACAAAATTTTATGTGCAAAATCCAAATCTTTAACCTTTGTGCATTCACCTTCATAGAGCGCACTAATAAGTGCTTCTCTTCCACAATATGTTTTAAGAAAACAACTTATTTTCTTCATCAGTAGCTTAATCCAGTTTATCTTCAATCTTGACCATATCATGTTTCTTTGTAATCATCTAGTAGTCAATTCCCAAACATAGCAAATGAGTTCTCATCTTGTTCTTCCAACTGTCAAAGTTTTCAGGATCAAACTTTAGACTATCCTTCCTGTAGTATGCCATTTTCAGGATCACCTCAAGTTGTTAAGATTTATCTGTAAGGACCAGAAGCTCTGATACCAATTGTTCAAAATAATAGTCCACCAACACAATTGAGGAGGGGGGGGGATGAATTAGTTGTGAGACAAACTATTAAACATTAAACATTATAAACCAAAAATTTAATCCAAATGATAACACAATAATAGCAACACCATAACACAATCCTTTGTTGTCGAGTAAACCTTGTTAAAGGTAAAACCCCGGTGGGAATTAGCACCAACAGAGAGTGTACTAAGAGTATAGTATCCCTGCTAAAATATATAGCCTTGTTAGGAGCTTATTAATGCATTACAGTACATAGTCCCTGTTAAAGGACAAACCCTATTAGGATTCAAGAGTGACAGTAGGCTCACTGCCTAGGCACACTGCCTAAAGAAGGTTAAATCCACCTTCAGGACTCACTGTTCAAAATTCAAGTGTATATGAAATATACAATCCAATGAACTGTCTGATAGCAGCTGTCTTTGTTTGATCTGTTCCAATGAAGTCTCTTAATCACAAAATTTTATCTACATCCAACAGACTTTGTGCAAATGGTCTCATAGCTTCCACACTTCGTTGTTACTACACTTTCCACAAAATAAAATAATTTTCTTTTATACAGATTTACAACAAGCAATTAGATTGGCCAATTAAGACTTCCCCAATGCACAAATAATTACATAACCCCTTGCTAAGATACACATAGTACATATAATAGCTAAACATCAATTACAACTCATCAAATATAGTTCAAGGTCCGTAATCCATGCTTGCACTCCATAATACATGCTCCATCTCTGAAGTTGGCCCCAAATAAGTCTCCTCGAGAACACACACCCAAAATGATGTCACCAAGAGTCTTGTGACCCAATAATCATAAAATAAATTCCTCAACATATCTTTAGCCATTCCCCAAGCTTTCATAACATGAATTGATATCGCGTGCAAGCTAGCCTCAAAACTTAGAGACTAACTTTTTCATAGTTCAGTATCACTGTCTAGTACCCAGTCTTCACTAAAACAACTGTAACTTACTCAATCTGAAATATTAAGCCACACAACCTTAGACATAAGATCAAAACACACTCATTTACACATCCTCATCTTTGCATGTTCTAAATCAACCGTACTATACCCATACACTTATGTCACTTATCTAAGCAACAGTAATAACCAATCAATTCTGTCTCAATAGAAACATATGTTGACATAATTGAAAAAACATGAATGCCAACAACAACAAAAAAAACCAATTCCAATATTATATATATTTAGGGAAATATTTTTATTACAGATGTGTCAGAATTCTTGGAGGCAAGTGTTGCATATCTATTGAGGGTCAAACTATTCGTTTGTAGGAGGCAGAGAAGGTTTCATCAGAGATTTGAATTGTACTTCATTGGAACTAACCTAGGCATAGGGTAGATGCCATTATATAGTTCACAAGATTCAAATTTTAGTCTGGTAGATTATTGTAGTGATCTTGTAAGGCAGTGATCCTTTCCATAGGGTTGTAGCCCTTTTGTATGTGAGTGATGAGCTCTAGGAAGTGTGTTTGAATGCATGTGCATTCCCGATTTGTAATATTTTATACTTCTAACAAGGTATATTCATATTGTGGGTTTCATCCCCACCGAGGTTTTTCCCTTAGTAGGATTTACTCGCTAAAAATATTGGTGTTAAGTGTTGTGGATGTGTTTCTAATTTATGCATGCAAGTTTAACTTATCAGATCAGAAATAAAGATTTCAAAATTTAAGTTCTATTACAATTGATTCAACCCCCATTTCTCTGCTACTACATTTCCATCAGTTGTATGTATGATGCACATAAAATCATATTTAATGCAATAATATTTTAGTATATTATTTTGATAAGACCCTACATGGTTTTCAAGAAGTAGTTTAGTAAAAGAGAATTTTTTGTCTTAGTTAATTATGTATTCCTTTTATTTTATGATCTTTAATACAAACACTTGATCATGGTAATAAAGGCAACCTCACACTTTGAAAAAGAGCCATGTCAAATAGTCAAGTTGGAGTTTTGTCTATTAAAACTAGTGTGATGATTATAATTAGATGGATAATTTAATTGGAGGAGGATTGTATGCATATGAATATAAGGATAAAAAATAAGCACAATGTAGGTACAAATAAGACTAGATCTCTAAATCCAACATTAGATTCGCCTAAAACTTTATTTTTCCTAATACTTTATTTTGGTTATGGAAATGAACAATTCTATCTTCTCATATTTTTTCAATCACTATTTTTACCTATTTAAAATTTTTATTCTTCACCTCATCCCCATAAAAGCTACTCTTCTAATAGAAATGCATACATGATACCACCTTCTAGACATTCTACACTTCTCCTTGATCAGTAATATAAAATGAATATTTCCCTCATTTGGTTTAAGATTTTTAAATGAATGGTGGAGTTTGTGGAAAGACAGGTCGAAAAAGGTGGTTTAGTGTCAGATCCTATTCCAACATAGCTTTTTTAGGAAAAATATCTCTAGGGATTAGATCGATGCAATGAATAATACTCCTCATAGGTGGTAATCCATCAGGAACAAATTATCTCAGGTTATATCTTCATACTTTATCACCAATTCTTTTATTTCCTTAGTTTGTTCGTCTTCTGATTCTAAATCTAACCTCTTAGGGATCAAAGCATAACACATATTGTCACTTTTCAAACCATCCAAGAATTTAATTCTTTCAACCAAACAAACTCTAACACTGGCCACTCTTAGGATTCTCTTTGAAAGGCAACGACACTTGTTTCATCCCATTTGCAACAATAGTATACTTATTCCTTCTCCCTTCATCCAAATCTTTTCTATCATACTGCCATGGTCTACCCAACAGGATATGACACACATCCTTAGGCATGATATCAAAAATAACTTCATCACGATAAGATCATATCTTTAATTTCACCAAACATTATTCCGTTACTAGTGCCTTATGGTCATCTTTTATCCATGCTATCTGATAGGGTTTTGGATGCTTCAATCTCTATAGATTCAACTTGTTCACCAACTCCTCAGAGGGTAGGTTGTCTGAAATATCACTGTCAATGATCACTTTGCAACATTTTCCTTCATCTTTGGATCTTTTCATAATTGTTTTTTCACAACAATGGTTTATGATCTGTCTCTTCATGAAATAGGGATCTTCTCACCATTAGGGATTCTCTATCCTCAGGTTGATTCAAAAATTTAGTAGGTTGTTTCTCCACATAAGTAGATGTACCATTATTCTCTGTCATATTATATGAATTACCTTGAGTACACTCAAAGGATCGGTGACCTTCTCTTCCACATATTAAATAGGTTCCTCTAAACATTATTCTATCATCTCTCCTATAACTACTTGATTCACTGCCTCTATGGAAATTTATGTCATCCCTTCTATTAGATCTTTTTCTTGTAGAATCTATATGAAGCATCAATGCTTGACTCTATGACTCCCAACTCCTAATTCTAGCAAGTAAAAAACTAACTACTTTGAGCTCCATAGACTCAGGCAGGTGTACCTCTTGAGACTTACTGCTTCACAATAAATCTTACAGTGGATTAAGTGTCTTTAACATTGATATTCAATATTCATACATGACAAACTGTAAAATAAAGATTTGATTTAGTTTAAAGATTGGCAAGCAACCCTAACCCAGACCAGTGCCAAATCCTAGGGTACAGAGTCAATAAGAATGCATCTCAACCATAATAGATTAATGAAACTAACTAAAAACCAAACAAGATTCCTTACAACTTTCTCTCTGCAACTCAAATCTTAAATCATCTGATTCATACATAAGTTATAAACCCCCTGAAATATGCTTATAGGAATTACGCTCCCCTTAGAAGTAACCTAAAAACATAAATCAAAACTTTCCTTACAAGTCTATGAATTTAAAATTCTTTACACACTAAATTCATAAGAATCCAAACAGACATATGAAGACAATAAAAAATCAAGTAGGGATCCCAAAGATATTTCCATTTATCAAAATAACTTCAATACATTATGTATCTTCTCAGACTGCTAAGACTCAAGAAAAAAAGTTTGGACCATAACTGCCTTGATTGATCAAAAAATTGACCGAATCACTTACAATGGAGGAGAGAAACAAATATAGAAGGGGAAAAACAAATTTTAACCCTAACTAACACCTGACTATTTCCAAGATATCTCAGCCTACACAATATTTTCCTCTTCAAAATTTGATTTGATTTTCTCCTTTAATCAAGTCCTTTTTAACAAACTTTACCCACTTTCCTCTGAAAGAAAAATCCCATGAATGCCCCTTTTCAATTTGAAACCAAAAGATTTCAAAGGACTATAAATGTTCAATGTTTAATTTGCACATCAAATTCTGCAATTAATATAATTGTCTGTGCAATTTTGATTTTACTTGCCCTTTAATATTTCTATTTATCCCTGCACATACTTTAATATTTAAATCCCTCTTATTATGTATTCTGCACATTTATCTCTGCACGAGCCTCTTTTCGGCACATTTTTCCCAGACCTCACCAGATTCTGCCACTTGTCACTTTCTGGTTTTCTCTAAACTCCAACTGGGTCTACCTGGGTTCATCATTAGATTCAAAGATCAAATCCATCTCCTAATCTTTGAATGCTTCCTCCTTGACTATCATGATTATGAGATTCAGAGACTAGGCTATCTCCTGATCTCTAAATGTTTCATCTAACTCCAGTTACATTGGGAGCTTGGCGACTAGCTTATTTCTTGATCTCAGTATCTTTTCTCTAACCACAGTTATATTGGGAGACTTGGTGACTAGCTTATTTCTTGATCTCTGAATGTTTCTTCTAACCATAGTTACATTAGGAGACTTGGCAACTAGCTTATCTCCTGATCTCTAGATGTTAGCGCCTTAACCATCAAAATCATGAGACTTGGTGACCGAGCTCCTTAACCGCTATCTCCTGATCTCTAGACATTTTGGCTGATCATGATTATATTATGAGATTGCGTGACTAAGATATCTCTAGATCTCCATGTGCTTTCTCCTCTACCATGTTTCATCGCCATCTCACCTTTGTGGGCCCCGCAAAATTTTTTTCCCATTAAATGCACCAGCTACCTAGGCACATCCACCAAGGAACCTCTTGCACACGGGTGCCAAGATCCTCCACTCTTCACTTCAAACCATAATGTGAGGGCTGTTGCATATAAACATGTGAAATCTCCCTCACTCCACCAATGTGGGATATATGTTTTGGTACCTTTTAAAGTTTTCTATTCCGAACACCCAAAATATACCTTACCTCATACAATCGACAACACCCACCAAGTGGCCAACACATCAACACCCCAAGCATGGGCGCCAAGGACGCATTCATTCCTTACTTCATATTTCATGCCGAGCGTTTTTCCTTATAATCACTAGAGAAATCAACTCTTTGGCAAATATGGAACTAATGATTTTACATATTTTTTTAAAACCTCTTATATGTGTGCACCAAAAATTTACATACCCACCCGCTTGGTCAGTACCCCATCAGCATATCACATCGAGCTTCCCAAAAGCTGTGCTCTTAATTTATATTAATGACTATGAGTTGTTCATTAAAAATAGTAAAGAATACCACTCCACTGCCAATGTGGGACAAGATGCACTATCTTAGCTCCAAAAATGCCCATCACATGAAGACATCTCTCTTTAGGGCACTTTTCAAATAGTTCACACGCCATGTCTTGCATAAGGTAGCCCATTTTTTTTTTAACATTTCTTTGAGGGAGGTTGTAAAGCAGCTAACATGCTTTATAAATGACAAACAATAAAAAATTTATAATCCTTGAAAATTAGTTTCACAAAAAAGATCTTCCTGTCACTGGTGTATGTAGTGCATCTTTTCATAAAATGAGAATGCGTAGTGTGTCATCCTCCATTTCGAGGCCCTAATTGCCAACCACAAACCATAGAAGAGGCTCAGGTTTTAGATGTTTGCTATTTTGTTCAATAAATTATGGAGGCAAGCTTGTTAAAATTAGTGATGAATCACCTATTATATCAACTGTTGTGTCTTCTTTCAAATTTAAAAACAATCTGATATAGACATAGACATTGAAAATTCATGGCAACGAACAATCAACAAGAATGTCACATGTTCAAACATGCTAATGAGTTGGAACAACTCCCATCTTATTAGTGTCCAAAAGTACTGATTGCAACTCTCATCCTTCCAAACTAGACCTAGTGGAGAAAGGATCGACACATAATGTGCACGTCTGATACTGAAAATAAAACCATCACTTTGAGACTTTGCAAACTGCTCCTACAAATAGTGACTGGCTTCTGTAAATAGCTTCAAAAAAGTGATCAAATGACCTCCTGGAGTCATGAAATCTGAAACATGTAGTTACTTCCAATATGTGAATATAGGTGCCAAATGGATTTGCAAAATACCCTCAGATCAGTAAGTTATTGATGCTCAAACTCACCTATGTTCAAATTGTTCTACAAATGCAAACTCAAAACACAAAACATTGCATTTCATATTGATTTAGTAAGAATATTAAATGGATTCTTGAGGCTTTGAAGTTTTGCACATAAGTTCATTAGAATGTTGTGAGTATGGATTAACCACTAGCTTGATATGGAAATCAACTTCTCATGAATTATGCACCTCTAAAAATGACTATTCTGAAGCTCTCTAAAATGGAGATGTAAATACATAGAAAATTGACTTTGGATTTACCTCCACAAAAATAACAAACCATATCCCGAGGTCCGGTCACTTGGTCTAGTAATCTATTCATCTATAATGATTATGCATGCACAAGGGGTTTACCTAATTCAACTCCACGTAAAAGATATAACTGATGAAACATGGTAATTCTGAAACACTATGCAAGTGCAAATGTCAAAACAACAAAATTTCCTTTTAGATGAGCCTTTGTAAAAATAGAAACCCATGTCTCAAAGCTCAACCACTGATCCTGGTAGTAGAATTACATATAGGGAGTGTAAGGAAACAAATATCATCTCAAAATAATTATTGAATAAAAAGTTACCATTCTCTAAAAGTGGTCGTTCTGCAAAGTCAATTTTGTCAACATTAGCAATATGCATAAATTGCTTTTGGATTTGACTTCACAAACCCGTCAAATGAACCTCTTAAAATCCAAACACCTGGACATGGATTCATTTTCACATATAGAAAACAAGGTTGTAATTAGATTTCCCAAATGATCAACTGATCAACCGGAATTAATCTTCAAAGTCAACCCTTCAATACTTTCTACACTCAAAAATAGTGAAATTCCATAAATCTGATTTGGAATCGGCTAGACAAAGTGGTCATATGGATTGACCATGATCTGAAAATCTTCATGGAGGTACATTTGAAATATAGGGGAACACTCAAATCCTTATGAGCTTCAAGAAGGTGCAACTTATAAGGCCCCAAAGTAGGGTATTTTATAATTCTGCATTTCACACATTTAGAAAATCTGAATAAATTGTAAACAGAATGGCTTTGAAAAACTTGTCATATGAGTCATAGGGATCTGAAAATGGACATGGAGACTCACTTTCGTGCCTAAAACACACTGGAACAATCCTTATGTTATGAAAATTAATCTGGCCAAAGACACAAACCTCCAAAGTGGGTTACTCAGTGAAGTCTAGGAATGTGTAAAGTGCAGATTTAAGAAAACATCCCCAAACAACTGTCTCAAAAACATGTCCAAATTAAATTCTGAGAGCTAAAACCCACTATAAATATTCTATGATAGGTAATAAACACACTCTCCAAGAACTTTCTCTATCCAAACTCTGGGTCTCCATTTTCTTGCACTCTAAGCCTTTTCAAAAAGTCTTTTAGGGGCAGTAACTTTTTCCTTAGAGAAATCTTCAACTTAGTCACTCTAAAATTTATCCAAAATTTTAGATTTCCAACACTTCAGTATGAAATCTCTTCCTTGAACTCTTCCTTTCCTTTTTTTTCTAATTTGTAGGAGGTCTTCCACCACCAGCAAATGTTCTTCCTCTCTGAAATCTTCCACCTCTTCCTCTTTCTCTTTGTTCATGTCTTTTGTTCAACTTTTCTTCAGCTTTTAGGGCATACTGATCTAAGCTTCCTCTACACTCTGTAACTTAACTAAACTGATCTCATCTTGAATAGATTTCCTCAAACCATTAAGATACCTTGCAACCCTTTCAACATCATGATTGGTATGACCAGATCTGATATCCAACCTATAAAATTCCTCAGTATGCTCCTTCATAGTAAGATATTTTTTCTTTAGGTTTTACAACTTCCTAAATAGACTTACTTGGTAATCAACAGGTAAGATCTTAGCCTTCAACTTATTCACAATCCTATCCATGACTTGATATTTTCCTTGCCCCTTCTTTGTGTATCAGTTTGCAAGTGTTACCACCATAAAGACACATGCCCTGTCAACTTTGTGCAAGCATACTTTGCCTTCTTATCATCATTAGTACCCTTATAATAAAATTATTTCTCCATCTTTGTGATCCAATCAAGAAATTCATCTAAATCTAACTTGCCATCATAATTGGGTGGATTGAAATGTAGTCTTGGATTTACCCTAGTTAGGGTTTTTATAAACCTATCCTCTCCTTGTTCAAGCTTAGGTTTTTTGTCACCTCCTTTAGCCACTTCTTTAGTCTTTCTTCCTCTTCATCACTTACATCTTCAATGTGTAGAACTCTTCTCTAGGTCATTTCAACAACTTCTAATCTAGCTGTAATTTGTCTCAACATATCCATCAAAGCTGGATTTGTATCTCTCCTTCTACCTCTAGTATTTCCTCTCCAAGCCATCTTCACGAAATTCCTCTACAATTGTGAGCCAAATCCTTACTCTACTACCCCACAAAAAATTAATTCAGGACTTCACAATGCTCAGGAACCAAGATCTACCTCAACCAAATCAGAAAAAACTTGCTCTGATACCACTTGGTGCAGTCACAAATGGAGAAACATCACCAAGATAATTCTAACCAAGAAGACAGACTCACATAGCAGAAATAAGAACTCAAATAACAACAAGGGGAAAAGAGAATGCAAGATCAAAGGTTCATATTAACACAGATTCATGAATTACATCAAATTGGCTAGCAACATGCAGGCTTAGATTACAGACATATAAGCCTGATTACAAATCGAGTTTTGAATTATTTACAAATGCTAACCTTGAAGAGGTTTTCCTACTAAAAGCTACTCAACTAGATATCAATTTCATCAATTTATAGATGTTCGCAATGTAAACAAGTCAGCCAAGATCAATCACATTCTCCAAGGTAGGAAAATGCAATACCAAATGTAGGTCAGGACCCAAACCATGAAGAACTTCCCTAGAAAAATATGAAATGAAGTGCACACCCAAAGGGAGGTTGACTATAATCCCACAAATATCTAATGATAAGACAAGAAGGTGTGCAAAGCAAGGAAAAGGTTCACAAGATTGAAAAACTCGATCAAGCTGAGAAACGTGTCAAAGTCAAAGAAATCTCCATCCAAAAGAAATGCATCGAGGTACTAACCTAGATGATGATAAAAACAATGTGAAGAACATGCCACAAGGTACACAATCAAATATGTGCCAAATAGAAGGAACGCCACCGAGAATACAGAGCCTAGCTAACAGGAGAAAAAATGAAAAAAAAAATACTTTTAGCTGATGCAAGATTGCCAAAGAACCCAAGATGCTCTTTCATCATATAGTGTAATATATCAAATGTTATAAGTCTATTTGGAAGGCATTCAATTTTTTTTTGCAAATTATTGGAGATTAGGAGATGTGAGTTGTATGTGTAGAAGATTACCAATGTTTATTAATAATATTGAATACACTAGGTCTTTTCTTTCCTTGGCATTATTATGGTATTTGTTTCTAAGAGAATGTATCGATTGAACAATTTTTTTTGTAGTGGAACCTAATGAAATCAATGATGGGCAATATATGGACAAGTAGTAGAAGTGATGAGTGTTATTTTGTAGTAATGCCAGCACACACATTTAAAGAATTTTCTTAAAAGAAAGGGAGAGGGTGTGACTGGCATTAGAACTAAGGTGACTGGTTTAAAATAAAAGTGGGTATGTAGGCAAATGATACTGGTAGCAAATTCGATGAGAAAGTTTAAGTTTTTTATGATTAATAAGATATTGCAATTTTAATGCATGTAGAGATAATTATTTCTATGCATGTTGAGAAGTAGTGATGTGGAGCCCTAACAATTCTTTAAAATTTTCCAGCAATCAAATTACTTATTGCTATCAGACAAATATATTGTAATATATCTTTTTAAAATATTGTGGTAGGTGCTGGGTGGTTTTTGATAGAGTTGTGTTCATTGAAGGAAGTAGTGCATTGTTGATTTTGAGTGTTGAATGCTGATATATGATTGGTAAGTGTTTCATTGATGAGATGTGTTAAAAAAAGGAATCATGTTTTTGTTGGTAGTGGTTGTTTATTCAAGGAGTTGTGCATCTTTCTAAATTTTTTTGAAGTAGAGTTTTATAGGTGGTGTATTTTTGTTTGTGTGTAAAGGAACTAATTGCTTGCAACAATGTATGAGGTTGTGTTATTGACAACAATATTTAGAGCTAAATATCTAGGTATGACTCGATGGTGATAGTGCCTGTTTGCTGGGTTGTTTTCTTATCCATCTTGTAGATTATGAATCTAATAAATGAATGGTGTTGTAGATACTTTCACACAAGCCTAAGAATGTTTGACAAAAAATGTGTTGTTGTTTTGTAGTCAAGAATCGATCATAATAGAGTGGTCTTCAACAATCTATATGTTTGCTATATGTTTGAGATAGTGATTCAAATAAAATGTCTTAAAGTTTCACATCTTCTGACATTTGACTATGAAAATCATTTTGTAATGAGATGTGTGATGGTCTGCTGTAGCTCACTTTCTTTGATATGTCTACTGCTAGAAGAGTTAGAGGAGTTGTATTATTTTGGATTGAAGTTTTGAGAAGTATTTTGAAATTATGTATATTTCTAGAGTTGGTGGTTCGAAGAGAGTTGGGGATCTCTGAGTTTTGGTTCTCACTCTTGTAAGCTAGGTTGGTACCTATTGGGTCAGTGCTCATTTTTTTAATGAAAGCTATTTGATGTTGTGATTTTTACTTGCAAGAGTTTTTCACGAGAAATTTGGTGTTTGTTTCTTGATGGTTTCTCTTATTATGTTTTATATGGCTTCACGATTTTAAAAATTTAAAGTTATGAAATATTGATTCAGCCCCCAACCCCCCTCAGTATTTCTTGTGCGCTCTTCAAGAGAGGCTTCTTGAGTCAGAATTTGTTCACAAAATCTGATACAAACACAACTGGGACTATGTCATCTAGTAACACTATCATGCACTTTTAGGCCCAAATCTTTGTGAGAAGTTCCTTTGCGATTCTGTTTTCTAGATCTTTACTCAGTGTTGGCATTTTGGGTCTATAACTTATTGCTTATGCCGATTATTGTTCAACTTCACATCTTTAAACCTAGTTCTTATTTAATCTTATCCAATCACATCAAATGATAACTCAATTACACATTAATTCATTTGTGTCCAACTCTTACTTACCCCAATTGGTTTGAAGTTGGGCCAATTGAGTTATTGCTTAATAAAAAGGTCAATGAAAGTGTATTTGATCCCTTCTCTGCATGTTTAGCCTAGTGGTTCCTATTGCCATCATTTTCTTACCTATAATTTCAAAAGAAGTATAGAAAACTATACCTAACAAGGATATTGGAGAAAGAATATAAGTTCTAGAAAGGACAAAAGTTTCATGTAAATCATGGGGAGCATACATGCATGCATTTCTTGAATAGTGCTCTATGTATGATGGAGATAAAATGATATTTGATGCAATGGTATTTTTGTATATTATTTTGCTAAGACCCTGCATGGTCTTCAATAAGTAGTTTAGTAGGATGCCTTGTGCTCTGCAATTAGACAAATTTAATGCCTTGTGGTCTGCAATTAGACAAATTCAACCTTTAATAAAAAAAATTGATCATGACAATAAAGACAACCTCACACTTATGAACAATACCCATGTCAAATAGTCAAGTTGAATTTTTGTCTATTAAAATTAGAATAATAATTAGAATTAGATGGATAATTCAATTGGAGTATGATTGTATGCATGTGAATTTATAAGAATAAACAAAACGCATAATGTAGATAAAAATAAGACTACATCTCTAAATCCAACATTAGATTGGCCTAAAACTTTATTTTGGTTATGGAAATGAACAAATTCTATTTTCTCACATTTTTCAATCACTATTTTTTAATTATTTAAAGTTTTGAATCTTCACCTCATATAAAGCTACTCTTCTAATAGAAATGCATACATGATACTACCTTCTAGACATTCTACACTTCTCGAGGATCAGTAATATAAAATGAAGATTTCCCTCGTTTGGTTTAAGCTTGTTAAACGAATGGTGGAGCTGGTGGAAAGACAGGTTGAAAAAGGTGGTTTAGTGTCAGATCCTATTCCAATTTTGACGTAATTAAGCTGAACTAAAATTTGAGAGATGCCATTTTGTGGCAGGCAATGAAGCTTCAAATCAAACCAGCTTGTTCTAAGGAAGAGAAAACGTTGTACCACAAGAGCACGCTCCTTCCACACGTTGAACGTGGCCAAAAATTGAAGGTACAAGTCATAACAGAGCAGAGGACAATTGAAGGAACGTTATAATGCAGTACAAACAAAACAGTATAGTCAGAGGACAATTGAAGGAACGTTATAATGCAGTACAAACAGTATAGTCAGCGCTACAAATTGATCTGTTTGTTTAACGTTGTAAGTTTATCTATTGTTTACGTTTTGGCCTCATGGCATCACATAATTTGGTGTAAGTTAAAAGCTTAACATCTCTGGTTTTGGGTTCATCTAATCATAGATGGACATGCTTGTTTGATGAATTGTAGAAGTCTTACATTGATTTTATGTTTATCCCTTGTCATGAATAAGTTTGTTTAAAATATTCAAAACTAATGTTATTCTTTGCTAAATTTCCTTTTTATTGTAGGCATTGATATGTTGTGAAGTTTAAGTCGTAATGTTAGTGTTTTTGTCATCAAGATTAAGATCCTATTAGGTTGTTATTGTTGAATGTTTAAATAGAGACAATGTTCGACATTTCTAGCTTCACTACTTTATATCTCTATGAAAAAAAAATGTTCCATTGATTTATCAAATTACATGAATTTACAACAACTTCAAATATCAAATTAAGAAATACCCAATACATCATTTAATATATATAATATATAATCAATGTAAGACAAGTTGCTACTTTAAAAAATATAAAATTTACTAATAATTTTAATCCAAAAGAAATTACTAATCTCTATTTGTGATAGGGTTTTTCTTGTAGGTGATTCATGGGTTTATGAGATTGGCCAAATTACTCCAAGTTGACATTAGAATCTCTCTCTCTCTCTCTCTCTCTCTCTCTCTCTCTCTCTCTCTCTCTCTCTCTC
>MU226986.1:2315734-2328297 GCA_018584345.1 Thuja plicata
CTTTCATTCTTTTTACATGTCCATTTATTTCATGTCCTCTCTTTTGGAGATGAATTTTTTCCCATGTGGTTTTCTCCTTTTCTCCAATTGTGAGATATTGCATTGTTTTGCACATTGGTACCTAATTAGGACTTGTTGTCAAGACCCATTCATTTATGCATTCATCATTAGTTCTTTATCTTTTTTCTATGTTCATATTAATGGGCAGGTCGTTCAGTTAATTAGGATATTATATAATTAGTTATATAATCATGTCTTTTATTTCTTTAATCATTTAAGCTTGCGTTAGGTTTTTTTAATATCTTATTAGATTAATCTTTATTTAGCACATATTGTCTCATTCATTGTGATGTGGATATTGGTCAAGGTTTAATCTATGGCTTCATTCATTCCCTTTATAATGATTCATTGTATTCATTTGTAGCATTTAAAATCTTTTACATGCATGAATACATTTCTTACACTCTTGGGAAAGGTGATAGGTGTTTTTTTTTGTAAATGATTCACGGGTTTGTGGGTTTAATAAATAACGCCAACAATTCTCCTTCTTTTATACTTTTTCTTGTTACACATCATAATCTTTCGATACATACATTAGTAGCTCATTGTTAAAAAAATCACACCATAATTTTTAATCAATCTACCACGATAAAAGATCACATTATAAATAGACATGTTAAACTAAAAATTTTGATATAACATAATTCAATAAAGAATTCAAATCTTTATCATAAAGTGAAATTATCTTCAAACCATAAGGAGACTAGGAATGCGAGACATTACATCCTTCTCTCTACCACAAATTTTATCCTCTAAAATATTTCTATGTAAATGTGTTTTACATCAGTGTAAAGATTTCAATAAAGAAAATTTGATTAATCTAATGATTGAACAATAAAGAATTAAAATAAAAAAAATGATGATCCATTATAAACATTAACATAGAAAATTTAGAAAATAATATTTCTAAAATTAATCTCATTTCATTAAAAAAAAATCCTAAATAAAAAAGTTACATAGAATCAATAATAAAAAAATCATAATATCACAACAAATGCAAAAATTAGGGAATAAACCAAATGACCATAGTTTTTCTTAATAAAAATTTATAGAATTCAAATCAAAATAAATAAGATCTTAAAAGATTCATCTCATAGTTCAATTAAGTATTTTTTTTAAAAAAGATAAAAATAATTAACCAAGATCAACTTCTAGATCCAAATCTTGACCACTCTCTTTAGAGATTAAGGATAAAATTGTTAAATAATATTCAACTTACTTAAACTTCATTGTTTTCTTTTGAAAATGATAAGCAATAATATTTCAATTTATTAGAAAAAATAAACATGTTGCCTCTCAAAAATTCAATAATACAAATATTCTAAATATAACAAAGAAATTAAGCTTACACAATTAAATAATCTAAATATAAAATAAAAGCAAGGTTCAACAATAAGTAATATTAAACCAGAATAATATGTAATAACATATATATCACAAGCCACCAAATTTTATCACAATAATGAATACATCATTAACAAAGATACTAAACCTTCTACTATATAAAGTATTCACATCACATATAATTGTATAACAAGAACATAAAAATAAACTAGGAAGACTAATAAAAATGAATTTTAAATCTGTAATGAGAAGGAATACTTCACACATATTTAAACATAACACAAAAATGTAAATAATAGCAAATAAAAATGCTAAAAGAAAAACAATTCACTTTCTATTTTTTAATGAAATAAAATTATAGACTCAAAAATTACAATGTTACAATCATATGGGCTTAACCCTTTACAAAAAAATCACTCCCTAATAAAAGTCTATTATTTGAAGTCATAATTAATTTTAATAGAACTATCATCTGTAACTTCTATTTGACTACTTATATGACACCATTAGGGACCTTAAAATATTACAAAAGCGTAATTTATCATTTTTCTGCCCAGAAAGATTTTTCATTTAAAAATTAAATTTTGGTAGCACAACTTCTGAGAGTCATAATGTTTGAATCAACTATCAAATTCTCTATTATAATGATTTGAAATATTGTGAGTAGATCTACTACATCAAAATATCTAAATATCATTTTGGCCATTTTTTGAGCTTTTTTGAGGTTTTAAAATCTCTAAATTTAAGTTTGAAACTTTATTGAAGAAATTTATCGAGATAAAAAATTTAATATCTTTTAAATGCTACAAGAAATTGAGATTATTTTCCATGTCCATATATGATTGAATAGGCCAACTCGCTAAAAATAGAAAGTGATTATTTTTGTCTTTTCAAACTTCTAACTATCTTACTCATTGTAAGTGTCACCATGGATTCCAAACCAATTGAAAAACCTACAAAATAGGAAAAAAATACAAAAGTTTGAGTGATGTAAGATTTCCCTTACACTATTGGATGTTCCTATATCAAACACCTAGGATAATTTGAGGGCTGAGCTTCTCACATATTTGATCTTGGAGGAAAACCAATATGATCAACCTTTGTCTTAAAAAAAAAAGATGAATCTTCAATAGGCGTTCCTTACCACTTAACTAAGTATTCTTCATATTGCATGTTTCTTGTACTCCTACCTATACAAATATCAAATATTTATTATATCTCTTCTTATTAAGGAGTAGATGCCAAAATAATCCAATGGGGTTTTCATTAGGTTATTAAGGAAAGTGCCCTGATCTCAATTACAAAATAGAGCAATAGAACAACAATATAAATAAAAAATCATAGGAAAAACAAAATATTTTTAACCAACCTAGAGAACAATATTCAGTTGATCAAAATAGAAAACCCAGACAATGATAGCTAAAGCAAGCTAATAAAAAATGACACATAGCTAACCAAACCTGTAGTCCAATCAACAACTAAGTTTAGCATATAACATATTAACATAGAGAAAAACCTAACAAAACTTAACACGTGTTTATCTAATTAGAAATGTTGATAATAGGTGATATGTTAATTCCACTAGGTAAATCAACTTTATATGCATTTCCTAAATCAGATTTCTTTACAATATTGAATGGTCCAAAATTCTTTATTTTTATCTAATTATATGTTGCAAATGAACATTTCTTTCCTTAGATGAACCATAACTTCATCACCAACATTAAAATCTCTAAGAAAAATGGTTCGATGTCTACCTTTATCTTATATTAAATATTCATCTTTCTAATGTGTTTCCTTACGCCTTCATGCAAATTCCTCATGTGTTCTACAAATTTGTTTAACACATAATATACTCTTTTATCCCTTCTCTATATTCCTCAAATATGAAGAATTCCTCAAACTAATCCCATATACAACTTGGAATTAGAATTTACAATTACTCACATTAACACAATTGTTATATATAAGAAAATTATCTTGTGGTAAAATAAAATCCCATCCTTGGGATTATGTCCTACTAAGCATCTCAATAGGTATCCCAAACTCCTATGCACGATATTTGTTTTCACATTAGCCTATGTATGTCACACTTCAAATTAATCTTCAATCTCTTCCATAAGTTCCTCCAAAAGTAGCCGACAAATTTGGTATCCAGGTATTTGAAACTATACTCTTCGATAGACCATGTAGTCTTACCACCTCATTGAAAAAACATAATATATGAGCCATGTCATAATTATTCTAGCATGAAATGGAATGTGTCATCTTATAAAATCTATCAACCACTACAAATATTAAGTCATGTCTCCTTTTTTCTTTGATAAATTAAGAACAATATCCATACTAATATCTTCACATGGTCTCTTTAGTATAGCTATTTATTCTAACTTAATCCTTTGGCCATATAACATAATCTATAAATTTAGGCAAGCTTCTTTGTATCTTGTTGTAATTATGGTTAATAATAATTCTCCCTAACAAGAGAAACGATCTTTCTACGACCAAAGTGTCCAACAAATCCTCCACTATGTTTCTTCATGATCGGATTTTCTCTCATAAAACTCCTTGGAATGTCCAAGTAGATTCCTCTAAACAAAATCTCATCTAGGATTAAGTAATCCAACCATCTTGTCAAGTCAAAAGTAACTATTTCCAAGTAATCTCTCCAAGTTTAAAGGAAATCTATATCTTATTGATATAAATTTTTGAGCTCGTCAAACCCAACAAACTCTATCTTCATCTCTATCAAATTTTTTTACCTTCTAATTGAAGCATTTATACCTCTACTTTACCTTTAGGGTTCCCACTCTTTAAAAAATGTATAACTCTACAAAAATACAACTCATTTTAAGTACCTTTGATTTAAATTTCCTTGACTATTAATATGCCATAAAGCTTGATGATTAGTATATAAACAAACCCTTTTAGTAATTAATAATGTATTCATTTCTTCAAAGAATGATCTCTAGAATAATACCCATGGTCATACTAAGAACAAGTTTTATTGGAATCATAGGTTTCTCAATAAAATATGCATTTGTATTACCTTCCTAACTCAAAAAGTCTCATATAGAATTGTCACTAGCATCAGAGATCTATATTATAATAACTTATTGAAATTTGGAAGTAGGTGAACCCACAATAGTGTGTTGTATACTTCTTTGGACGAAGGATTTCCTCCAAAAACCGTCGAACCTAAAAATTCTATCGGGGAGTTTTGATAGAAACTCAAAAAAAAATTCGATCGAAAGTAATCATTCTGGGTACTTTCGATCAAATTTTTTGGATTAAATATAAAAATCCAAAATAGATAACTTTCGATCAAAAGTTGGTTTCAATCTAAAGTTATAAAGATGGGGTTTTTAACCCCAATTGAAACCCCACCCGTCATTTTCACTTGGACGGTGGGGTTTCTGAGATTTTGAAAGTGTTGTGGCTTCCGCTTTTCAGACGTTGTTTTCTAGGTTATCTTAATATTTTTTTTAATGTATATTCTTCTATTTTTATATTATTTAATATTTTTAGTTATACACACACACACACACACACACACACACACACACACACACACACACACACACACACACACACACACACACACACACACACACACACACACACACACACATATATATATAAAAAANCACACACACACACACACACACACACACACACACACACACACACACACACACACACACACACACACACACACACACATATATATATTATGAACTATTACTGATTGAATGTTTAAAGATGACAAAATTGATGATCACCGAGCTGCAGAAAGTAAATGCAAGACATTAAATCAGTTAATGTATTGTATTGTCATTGATGTCAACTTAATATGGTATGATTTCTCATGCACATATCGTCACAACACTTAAAGATATGAAGAGACAAAGTTTTTGTTTTCAGTAATCATGTACTACGAGTGATAGTAAAACCTGACGGACAGTGAACCCTGAGCATAGAAGTTCATAGTGTTACCCAACAGACAGTGTTACTTGAGAAAGTGATACCCAAGAAATAATTACCGAGCTAAGTGCAGTTGTCACCGAACATAATTGGAGTTGATTCCCGAGCTATCTGCAGTAGTCACCGAGCACAACTGAAGTGTTGACCGACGGGAACTCAAGTTAGGAAATGACAAAACAACTTAGCTGGCAGGAGCTATACTTAGAGTTAACTGATTGTTAACTTTGTTTTCATCGATCAGTTAAAATCTAAAGATAAGAAGGATATTTAAAGAATGTTTTATTCCATAAAAAAGGAGAGATTTATGGATTAAAACTAAAGCAAGCATGGCGAGCTTTATATATCAAGAAGTGATCAAAAAAGAAAATAAGAAGGACAAGAAATGGTGAAATCATGTATATATAAAGAGATAAGTAATTCATTGTAAAAAGAGGAATGTTGAAGGGAATTCTAGTGAAGATAGAAGTCTTCATGCAAATTTGATCACACAAGTTGAGGAACAGATCCAAGAATTCTGCAGACACCGAGCAACAAAGAAGAAACAACATTCACAGAGAAAAAAGAAGTGGAGCAAAGGAATTGAAGATAACATTGATCAGAAGAGGTATTATGGACTTACAATAGATCTTAACATATGCAAAGTTTAGTTGTATTTATGAACAGATCATCTACTATTCCATTTTAACCATTGAATCATAAAATCTCCTAACAGGGTGGGATTTAACCATCCTTAATATATTGAGATACATCCCAAGGATTATCAAAAGGTTTTCATGTTGACAACATAGTGAATGCTAGGTCAAGTGATAAACTATTAGTTATAAATCCTCTAACAAGGTCACACTTAACAGTGTGTTTGTAACCTTTAACAGGGTTGGCTCTTCACTAAGCTCACTTCAGAAGAGTGAAAATTTTGGGTTACCGGTCCCAAGTGGTTTTTCCCTTAACAGGTTTTCCACGTTAAAAATCGATGTGTAAAATGTGTATATGGTTCATTGCTTTGATTTTTTGCTTTACACATTACTAAAAAAGGATTAACCGGTAAACACTAAGTTATTTATTGTATTTTGGTAAAGGTTAAGAAAAGATAAACTGCTATTCAGTAAAGCTTAAGGAAAGGATAAATAGTATAATCACCGAGCAGTATATATGTGTTAGATTCACACAAGGCATACATCTTGTAGGAATGAAGATAACTAGAGGTTTTATATTTTTTTATATAAAATCTTGGATTGAATTATTGGATTAATTTTTGAGGCCACTGATTCACCCCCCTGCCCCTCTTTGCCATTCTAAAAATTGGTATGAGAGCTTGTGTTCTTAGGAGGGAGTTTAAATAATCAAGCTAAATATCACAAGAGGAGAAAAAGGAATGTGCCTAAGTTGAACAAGGACAACTTTGCATCATGTAAAAGCATGATAAGACTCCACCTATCAGGTATTGGAACTAGTACATTTGACCCTAATTTTTGACGAGAATTTTCGACAATGCATTACATTTTTTTTCTTGGTCGGACTATGGAAGGAAAGGTTTTTTTTTTTTTAATCCATGCCTGTGTTGGTCATAATTATGATGACATAAGAGTCAATGCCCGTGTTGGTCACAATTACAGTGATCACGAGGATATAACTTTTAAAAAAATGATAGATTTCTTATCATTATCTTTGCATCATTTAGAGAAGAAGAGGGCTCCACATTTCTTTGAGGCCGCATTTCTTGGAGGTCCTAGCTACATGGATATTTCTACTGTGCTTTTCTGTATGCTATTATTTTGAATGATGTTAGCCCTTCCAGTAATGTTTGATGGTTTTATGTTTATGTCACATCTTACCAGTGCTAAGTTTTTAGGTTTCATTTTTATTTTTCTTCTTCTGCATGATTTTTATTTTGAATTTGGGGTTTTATCTTCCTAGTGTTGTGAGCGTTGCGGTGGTAAAGAGTAGGAACTCTGAAAGGGTAGAGCACACCAGAGTCACAGGTAACTATTTTAACAAATCATTGCTTAGGAAATGAAGCTTTTATGTGTCTAAACAAACTCATTCTCTTCTCCACTCATTATTCAACCCATGCGTCTCTCATAATTCACATTCTCTATATTTTTCATGACTATGAAGGATTACAATTTATTTATTCATTTCATTCGAGAATAATTTGAGGGACATTGAGGCCCAAATAAATAATATTTCTTGATTAAAAATTTAGTTAGATTTAATTTAAAATACATAAAAAAATTAAGGCATCTAGAGCCCAATAGTGACCTTCCCTTCCAATCCATGATCTTTCAACTTCTATTATAATTCATTAGTTGTCATGCTATAAACTCAAAATAACTGAGACGGGTTATTTTTTAACTTTTGAATGAATAGGTTTATTTCTTTAAAATCTGTTAAAATCTATTTGGGATTATTATTCATGAAACATAGGTCTGACTTGAAAATCACCTCGTTGAACTTGAAGAGATCCCCTTTTTATCTATTTATGTAGATGTAGGGGTTGTTTTATGAAGGAATTTTAGGATTTGTTCTTACGGAACATTAAAATTCTGAAGAAGAAAATATGTTATAAAATTATTTAGATTTTTTCTTCTAGTTTTTATCATTTGGATGATAGATTATAAAGTGTGATGCAAAATGTATTTAAAATAAATCTCATTTAGTTGAATTAAAAAATACAATATGTGAAATGTATTTAAAATAAATCTCATTTAGTTGAATTAAAAAATATCATAAGTGAAATTATTTAAAATAAATCTCATATAATTGAATATACAAATATCATGTGTTAATAATAAGAATCTTTCCCTCATAAATGGAGCTTCTACTTTTTACTTTGTAATTCTAAGGGGCATATTTGAAAGTTTCTAAAGCTTTCTCAACCACATCTCAAATGAACCCCGCTGCTCACACATGAGGATCTCAATGTTCATGTTAGTAACCATATTGATCAAGCCTAAAATAATTACAGTGTGAACTCTAATCACAACAAAAGGCTAAACATCATCAATTATATTCATATTCTGATCACAAATAGCAGAAATCACCCTCTTGTTTTTTGAGGGACTGATATTTATATCGCTTCCTCTTATTTTTTCCACATTCATTCATTCATTCATTCATCTCCTCTCTTGATTACGTCAATCCAACTGATGAGGGATAAGAGCCCAAAACATGTTTTGGATTTCTAGAGATTGTCATCGCAGTTGTATAAAGTGTGTAATTAACTACAAAATCTCAGATAGGTGATTGTCATGAAAGTTTCCGTCTATATGTGGCTCTATGATATCTAGTATTGTCTGTTAGTAATAATTAAGAGGGGGGGTGAATCAGTGGCCTCAAAAATTAATCCTTAAATCAACCCTTAAAACATATAATCACTAATTATGTCTCAAGTTATCTTCTGTCCTACAAAATGCTATTCGAGATTTGTTTCTATACAGTTGATTGATTGTATGTTTGTCATTGATGACAACATATAATACACAGTAGTGATTCTGTATCTACTCATCAGAATGATGACATGAAGACTTGCGTGGTTAGATACATGTTGTAGACATGTTTATTATGTTACGTTTATACACGCAGATCCAGATATGGTGTTTCAGTCAAGTTGTGAAATTTTGTTATTGGCAGTTACAGTTCTTGAAGAGTATCTGTTCAGCGCCGACATATGTAATGTGTTTCTTGAGTTGCACCTATCTTTAGGATATGCGTGTGTATATTCATGATTAGTTATAAGTTGATGATAGTTATCTAAAGGCGTCAAACATGTTTCAAGAAGATTGCAAAGTTAGAGATGATTTGGTGAGGCTGACTTAGTGAAGCGTCACGTCTATTCAGTTTATACTTGCGCGGTTGTAATTATGCTTGCGTGCTTAGTAGAGCCGACAATTATGTTATGAAGAGTTGTCTTATAGGTCCCATGATCTCATACTTTGAGGAAGATACTTATAGAAAGTCATTTGTGATACGCTAAGTATGAATGATACGAAAAGAGATAGAAGATGTACATAGAAGAATATCAGATGTGGTTCATTCATCAAGAGTCTATGTGAAGAAGAAGTGAAAGATTACAATACACTGGAACTGATCAAGACAGCAGGTCTACTCTAGAGTTCATCATCAGATATAGTGCATATCTGTTATACAGAAGGTTGTAGCCTTCACCATTAAAGCAATGAGCTTTTGGACAGTGAGTCCACCACCCCTAACAAGGTTATTGTAAAATACTCCTAACAGGGTTTGACCCTTAACCAAGTCACTATACTTATTGCATTGTAAAGTACAACTCCTAACAGGGTTGAAATATCTTCTAACAAGGATTACTATAAACAAGTATAGTTCATTGTGGGTGTTAATTCCCACCGGGGTTTTTACCATTTGGTTTCCCCGCAATCAAATTGTGTGTTGTGTACTGTGTTATCTTAATGAGAATTTACTTTATTGTATTCTGAAGTTAAAGAAGCAAAAAGAATTAAAGTTACTGATAACTGATTCACCCCCCCTCTCAGTTATCCTTCGAGACTATTCTAACAATTGGTATCAGAGCCAAGTGACTTGGAGAGAAAGCCTAACAACTTAAGGTAGATCAGATGGCATTTTTCATAAAGGAAAGTCCTAAGTTCGATGGAGAGAACTATCTGGATTGGAAGAGGAAAATGATAACACATCTACAGTGTGTTGGCTTTGAGATCTTTGACATTTCTACACAAGAAGTTGTTATTCCATCTTTGAAAGACCTTGCAAAGGATGATGCTACTAATAGACAAAAGGAAACATTTACTAATAGTGCAATTGCTAAAGAAGCCCTAATCAGTGCCCTATCTGACAGTGAATTCTCAGAGATCAAGAAAGTTGACAGAGCATACATCATATAGAAGTATCTATAAGATATGTTTGAAGGTGATATTCAAACAAAGAATGCATGCAGGAAGACATGGAAAAAGAAATACAATAATCTTGAGATGTTTCCAAAAGAGAATATTAGAGCCTACAAGCAAAGGATAAATGAAGCAGTCTCTGGAATCAGAAACAATGGTGGAGAAATATCAGAAGAAGACATAATGGACAAGATACTAACTACTTTAACATCAGACTATGAAAATAAGATAAGTATTCTATAGGAAACCATGCAATTCTCACAAGACTTCAAGAGAGAGACTTTGATCAGCAAAATCTTTGCATTTGAGATATCAAGATTGAAGACTGAACCTAAAAGTGAAATAACTTTCAAAGCCTCAGTCCATGGTAAGAAATCCTTACACATATCTAGCCATAATGAGAAAGAAGAAGTTGATGAAGAACTAGAAGATATCATTGCTATGATTGCTAAAAGAGAAAATAAAGGAAAATGAAAATATGAAGGATAGCTTCCATTCAAATGCTTTTCATGCAACAAGATTGGTCACTTTGCATCTAAGTGTCCCACAAGAGTCAAGAAGTTTAGATCTGATTACAAACCTACATATAAGAAGGAATGTTATCATGCTGAAGAAGGTGTAACTGATGAAGATTCAGGAGAAGATGAAATTGGATTCATTGCCCTTAGAGACATGGAAAAGTTTCTTGAGGAAATGAACATTGCAGATGAAAAGGAAGAACAAGAGTTAGCCCTAGTTTCCAAAGTAGACATCAAAATTGATTGGATCATTGACAATGGATGCTCTCACCATATGACAGGTGACAAAGACAGATTTGTTAATTTAGACAAATACAAAGGAGGTATGGTTAGATTTGGAGATAACACTCCTAAACCTATCATAGGCAGAGGTTCTATCACTTTTGTTGGAAAGAAAAAGATAGATGATGTACTACATGTTGATGGATTACATCATAACTTGCTAAGTGTTGGACAACTACTTGACAAAGGTTATCATTTGGAGTTCAAAGAAAACAAGTGCATCATTAACAACAAGGATGGAGACATGATTGCATCAGGCTCCAAAACAAAAGGTAATGTTTTTTATCTCAATTCTGATGTAAGTTGTTTTGTTGCAAAAGTGGATGACAGTTGGTTATGGCACAAGAGACTATGTCATATAAATTTTGATAACATAGTAAAGATAAGTAATGTTAAGGCAGTCAGAGACCTTCCTAGTATTGCAAGACTAGTTGACACAATATGCAGGGAATGTGTTATGGGAAAGCATGTAAGGAGTTCTTTCAGAAGCAAGCAGAACTTAGCTAAAAACAAATTGGACCTAGTGCATACAGATTTATGTGGTCCTACCCAAACAAGATCACACTATGGAGAAAAGTATTTCATTTTGTTTGTTGATGATTTTTCAAGGATGATGTGGGTTGCGTTCTTAAAGGAGAAAACTGAAGCCTTTGAGAAGTTCAAAATATTTAAAGCTAAGGTTGAGAATGAATCTGGATTAAAACTAAAATGTCTGAGATTAGATAGAGGAGGAGAGTTCACCTTTGATCAGTTTTATGACTATTGTGAAGAACATGGAATTAAAAGATAGTTGAGTGCACCTAGAACCCCACAGTAGAATGGGATAGTAGAAAGGAGGAACAAGATTATACTTGATACAGTGTGGACTATGATGATTGAAGGAAAAGTTGCACACACATGCTGGAGAGATGAAGTAAATACAACAGTCTACACTATCAACATAACTCAATTGAGGCCAGGCGCAGATAATACACCATATGAACTTTGGTTTGGTAATATACCTATAGTGAAGTATTTCAGAATCTTTGGCAGCAAGTGCTACATCAAGAGAGATGATGGTGTTGGTAAGTTTGATGCTAGGAGTGATGAAGGTATTTTCCTTGGTTACTCTACAAAAATAAAAGCATACAAATGTTTCAATTTGAGTTTGAAAAAGGTAATTGAAAGTAATCATGTAAAAATTGATGAGAAGTTTATGGTTCAAGAGAGATACTATGAATATGCACCTATGATTGAAGATGAGACCAGGCCTAGCAGAAAATATACTATTATTGAAGAAATGTTTGATTGCATTGATGTCTCATGCAATGACCCTGAATCAAGCAGAGAAGAATCACATATTACAGAAGAAGAGGTCACATGTAAGGTTCCTGTTAGGGATTTTTCTTGTATGAACCACAATGCTTGAAATGTCTATTTGAACCTTGTACTTTCTAATTCTGATTCAGAGACAAGAAAAGCCTAATTGCTAAGGACTGGATAATATCCTTCTTCATTT
>MU226986.1:2353270-2372004 GCA_018584345.1 Thuja plicata
ACAAGACAATAATGAATAGGAACTGCAGTGTATTCTCATTAATCCAAGTTGTTTCCAGATATCCAGACAATAAACTCAAGAAGTAAACATGAAAAAGAAGTATGCTTTACAAATAAAATCTTCAAACTAATGGGGACCTGCTCTGGGCATCTGCAGGAAAAAAAACCATAACAGAGCAGAGGAAAGGAACCCTTACAACTGAGAAAAGAAAGAAAGATATAGAAGAGAAGAAAACCTAAAAATTATTTCTGGCTAACACCTTTCCTTCTCTCAAATATGATCTTTTACTCATCCTTCCAAGTCTTCAAAATATCTGATATATCTTTAATAACTGACTCCATCTTTCTGAGAAAATATCTGATTTTATCTTCAAAATAGCTCTTTCATTCTACCACTAAAAAGCACATCTAATCTGATTTCATTCTGCAAAATATCATTAAAATCTAGGAAAATATCTTCTCACAAAACCTCTTAGACAGCTATCACAAATCTAATTTCAAATGAAATAAATGTGCGTTTTGTCTCATCCCTTTGTGCAAATCTGATTTTGTTTTCCCCTTCAAAATCTAACCTTTCTTTGCCTGAGAAAATCTGATTTTATCTCTATCTCTGAAAAAATCTGAATATCCCTTGTGTTGAAAAATCTACCGGAATGCAACTCATAAAATTTGAAATAAAATACCTTTGCCAAGTATGCACTTTACCTTTTAAAATCTGCATATCATTTAAATCATTTTGAAAACTCTGTTTCCTGCCTATTTTGCCCAAAAACCACCAGATTTTGACAAGTGGCACCCTCTTATTCGCTGTCATAAACTATGCCTTTCAACTATGCCTTAAACCCTAGTTAGCCTTCTGCCTTTGTCTCTAAGTCTCTCAACATTTTTGCTAACCATGGTTAAATCCGGCGACCACGCGACAAGCCTAATCTCACAGTCTATTCGCATCTGGCGACCACACGACCACACTTATTTTAACTCATCTGTCAACTCTAGGCGACCTCGCGACTAGCATCTGGTGGCTTATTTCTATCTCGCGACCATGCGACCAGCGGCTATCTCCTCGTCACAGCAGTCAAGATCACCTTCTGGCTACTTCGCGACTAACCGCTAGCGGTCAGTCGCCAAGTCTCGACGGTTAACTCCTGGCATCTCCCGACTGCACGACTAACCGCTAGCGGTCAGTTGCCAAGTCTTTGAATCCTGGCGGTCTATTGCAATTTGTCTCCCGACTGAGCGACTCGCGACTGTGCGACTAGAACTTCATGCGACCATGCGACCAACATCAAGTGTCCATTTTCATCAAAATTTGTTTTCCTCCATTTTTGGGCACAAAAAATGAGGTGGTCAGATGACTGGGCATGCGCAGATAGCCTCCTCTTCTTTCTTCAAATTACTACGTCTGTGTTTTTCCTTATAAACATTTTAGATTTCACTTGCAGGATGAATGTGGGACAATTGGTTTTCAAGATTCAAAGGCAATTTCAAAATTTGGCCCAAAACACTGTGTATAGCCCATGCATCCATTCCTCCAGCCCTCAAGAGCTCGCCAAGAGCCTTTGGGCTCTTTTACTTATTTCATATACTAATTTTTTTAGTATATAAAGACCAGAAAATGCCACAGCACAAGCCATATGGGATAATCCATTTTCAGATTTTATGGGTAGTTTTAGATAGTGCTGCACACAGACGACTGTATCTCAGGAACCATGAAGAATTTGAAAAATTTCTCTGGTGAGAATCTAGAGAATTAGATTTGCGACAACATATGCGAAAATGAGCTCGATCCATTAGTTGAATAAAAATTTATGACCCCCGCAATATGACTGTGTTTTTTGTTTCTACAAATCCGTGTTTGCAAATGAAAGGTAATGAAAAGTTTTAACCATTTAAAATGTCCTCCATTCTCCTCTAGAGGGTTGGGCATCCCTTTCTATGGATTCAATTTTGCACTTTGAACTTTAAAAATTTAAAAACTTCCATTTTAAATCCTCCTCTATGCGCTGGAGTTTCCCCTTTGTGCTTCTCACAATATGATTTAGTGTTGCAACTCCACACAATCCTCTGATAGTCAACATACAGGTAGCCTATATGGTTTGATTAATTAGCTACCATTATATGACTAATTCATGGGATATATTAAGCTTCTCCTTGTTGTAGTCACATCCAATGAGAATGTGAAGATGCATGTATCATGTAGAGCTCCACATCTTGTGTCCGCCATACACCATGTTTTCAATCCTTTATACACTATTAAAGTTAACCCTTCTCCATTTTTATACTCCTTCATGTTTCAATTTATAATTCCAATGCCTTGAATATGTCTTCACCTCTTTTAAGTAGAAAATAATATGCCAATTATCTCAAGACATCAAACAAGCAACATTGCAATCACCTTTGCAACCAGAATCCTTAAATGGCAACTGGCTCTGATCTCAAAAATTCACTAAAACAAGTAAACTAACCCCATCACCTGGCAAGAAGATTCATTGATTACCGTTGAATACACATGCAGAATGAATTCACCAGATTCGTCTTCAGGCACAAGATATAACAGTGCAAACTTAGCCTTCTAGAAAACTACATAGGTACAAATGCGGAAACAACATAAATCCCCTTCAGATCAACCATTGCAAAAACACTGAAACAAGCTCTAAAATTTCACCATTAGGTCACATAGTACATTCATATGCAATGAGGATGTTCCCACAATCGGACCCTGAAAATATCTTTCAAATAGAAAGATATCACTTATGCAAAATGGCCATTCTAAAAACTTAACTCTTTTCCGCACTACAAACTGAATAAATTGCCTTTGATATTGAACTCATAGGGTCATCAAAAAGATCCTTTAGAATTTCAATCTCTGGAGCTTGATTGAATGTCATATTTAGAACATAAATCCTCAATTGTCTTCCTCTGAAAACAAACCATTCAACTGATACCAATTTGCAAAGATAGCACCCTAAACACTTTTTGAACCAAAGCACAATAGATATGTAGAAATTGGGTTTGGAATCGGCAAAGAAAAGTGATCTACCGGATTTGTCAAAGTTTGGGAATCTTTAGATGAGTTCATTTCTAGGTCTATAATGCAAATCAACATTCAATTATGTCTGACCTTGAACTGGGGGCAAATAGGGAAACCACAAAGTATGCCACTTAATTCTGAATTCTGCATTTTCAGTAAAACTTTAATAAATCAGAAATGGAAAGGCTCTGGAAAAGTGGACAAATGGATTGGTAGGAATCTATAAATCTTCAAATAGGTGCACTCCTATGCTTTTAATATGAGGGACAAGCCAATTATCCAAAATGTTCACCCAGGTACATACTTTCAAGACCTCAAAATGGGCTATTCAGATATCTAATCAATTGCACAATGCATGACAACAGTAAAATATCAACTTTGAGGGATTTGAACTCTAGTCAAAACATATCAAAATGACTTGGGATTCGAAAGGTAGGTTCTCTGATATACATACTCAATATCCCCAAAGTGGCGGGCCATGACACATAATAGGGTGTAAGATATTAAGATGCAAAGTAGGCTCCGGACAGCAAAATGACACTATTAGAAAAATGCAGATTTAGGTGACCCCCTCAAAATGACTACTCGCTAAACATGTCAGAATTGGAAATCAGGAGCTGGGACCCACTACATACATCAAATGAAAGGCATTAAAGCCTCTTCCCAATTTTTACCTCATTAAAATCATCCGGGCACCCTTTTCAATCATTCTAACTGAGCCTTCTCACACAAAATTTCAAAGGTATTTTACTTTGCTTAACTAAAACATTAACATGGTCACTCCAAATTTGTTCCAAATTTAGGAGTACCAACACCTTGCATGATCATCAACTTAACATCTTCAAACATTCAATCAGTTACATGTCATCTATCTCTCCCTTTGGCATTGATGACAACATACTACATTATCATACTATACTATTACTAATACAATATGAAATATACAGTTTCATCAAGCTTTCCTAATGTAACTAATACAAATGTCTGGCTTTTGGTAAGCTCAAATAGCTTTGATTTGATTCTTGCAGCTTTCTCTATCTTTAATCCCTTTACTGGATAGATGTAAAATATTTCCTTCTCTGATGTGATGTGTTCTCCTTATGTGTCAAACTCTCTCCCTTTGATTGTTCTCCTTTCTTGTGATGTGTCTTGTTAGTAATTCTCTTCCTTTGTGTGTACTCTCCCTTTCTTGTTACATCTCTCCCTTTGGATGCTTTGATGGATATGATCTCTTCCTGAGATGATAATGGATAAACTCTCTCCCTTTGATAGCAATGCCAAACAAACATCTTTGCAAACACAGATATGAAAAATCAAGTGTTGATAGCAATTTCAAATGGATCCTTTCTATCCAAAATATATTCCTTGAATTTCCCAATCCATCGGTAATAACTTTGGTGATCGAAGCATATAAATACCTTGTTGTGTATAGATGTATCTTTGTAGTCCATCTCTCTTATTGCATCAACATGAATGATATTCTGATAATATACAGGTTGATGCAGCCTTCTAGTCAGCTTACTGACCAGTGGACAAGGGTATGATCCCTAGTCTCTTTCTCAAGTATTCAAATGCATCCTTGGGTAGTGGCTTGGTGAAAATATCGGCCAATTATTCCTTTGATTGCACATACTCAAGTATCACTTCCTTTGCCTGAACTTGTTCTCTTAAGTAATGATACTTGATGGCAATATGCTTTTTTTTAGCATGCATGACTGGATTTTTGGAAATGTTTATTGCAGTACTTGTATTATCATAATAGATAATTACTAGTTCTAAAATTTTCATATGCATACCTTCTAGTAACTATTTGATCCATGCAATATTTGAGTAGTTTGCAGTAGAAGAAACATATTCTACCTCTACAGTAGATTGAGAGATGCATCCTTGCTTCTTGCTGATGCATGTGACAAGTCTGTCACCCATAAAGAATGATCCTCTAGTTGTGCTCTTCTGGTCATCAATATTTCCAGCCCAAACAGTGTTAGTAAAAACCTTAAGTTCAAATTTTCCTTCTCTCTTATACCATAAGCCATATTCCTCGGCATTCCTTAGATATCTTAGGATTCTTTTAACAACAGTCAAATTTGATTCCCTGGGATTAGTAGAAAATCTAGCAACTATTCCTAATGCATGTGCAATATCTGGTCTAGTATGTACATCATACATGAGTTTTCCAATCATAGATCTGTACAAAGTCTGATTTACCTCTGATGACTTGTCTTCCTTTGCCAGTTTGCATCCAGTTGCCATCGGTGTTTCAACTACTTTGGATTCTTCCATCTTGAATATTTTCAGTACTTCTTTGATGTACTTGGATTGTGTAATGAAAATACCTTCATCTCATTCCATGATCTGCAAACCAAGAAAGAACTTGATCTCTCCAATCATAGACATCTCAAACTCTTTGCTCATTTCATTTGCAAATGATTTTCATAGCATATCATTGCCTCCAAATATGATGTCATCAACAAATATCTCAACAATGAAAATGTTAGCATCAGTATCTTCCTTCAAATAAAGATTATTGTTTTCACTAGTCCTTACAAATCCAATACTTATAAGATAGGAATGAAGTCTTTCATACTAGGATCGGGGTGCTTGTTTCAATCCATTCAGGGCTTGGTGTAGTCTACATACCATGTCCCTCTTGTCTGGATCAACAAACTCTTCTGGTTGTTCAATGTATACTATAGAAGTTGAGAAATCCAACTTCACAGATCGCCAAGAACACCTGCATGCAAATAACCTGTTGCTGAAAGGAAACCAAAGAGATGGAAGCACAGGTTTGGAAAATCTCAGTGGAGTGAGAGAAAATTGTATTCCAAAGTAATAAAACAATAATTACAAAATTTCAACCTTAAAGGTGAACGAAACCCTAAAAAGGTAAAAGCTAGGTTGCGCAATATAATTAATATAAAATATTAATTATATGCACCTAAGAGACAGCTTAAGTGAAAATATAGTACATAGACAACTTAATAATTAAATCAACATGATCTAGTTAATAAGTGAAGATAAATAGATACTCTAACACCCCCCCCTTAAGCGAAGCTCAGGATGTAAGCTAACTAGCACAACTATCAAAGTAGGAAAAGAGGGTCCCGGCAACAAGGCCTGATCAGGTACCCAATATAAGGAAATCTCTATGAACCAGAGATAAAGGAGAAAACCTAGTGGGAAAAAGCCCTCTCCAAAAAGAGATAAACAAACATGCTAAAAAAAACATGAAGGAAGGAAGGCCTCAAAAAGACCCCCCAAGGACAACTTCCATCACCCCAAGCATAGAACGCAACTAAAGATAGTGCGGAGATGCAAAAGGTTTGGTGAAGATGTCAGCAACCTGTGCGTCAGTGGGAATGTACTCCAAAGTGAGAACACCATCTTGAATCTATTGATAGATGAAATGCATATGAAGCTCAATGTGTTTAGTGCATTGATGCTCCACCAGGTTGCAGGAAATGTGAATAGAACTTTGATTATCACACCACATAATAGTGGGACGATCATGAGGAAAGCCAAACTCAGTCATCAACTATAGAAGCCATATAATCTCCTAAATAGCATGCATAGTTGCTCTATACTCAGCCTCTATAGATGAAAGTGCACAAGCATTCTGCTTCTTGCATGACCATGTGATAGGACTAGAGCCAAGACAAAAAACAAAGCCAGAAGTAGACTTCCGATCATCAACATTACCAGCCCAATCTGAGTCAGTGAAGCCAAAAATGTGAGGAGCCCCTGATGTGTAATGAATGACATACATAAGTGTGCCCTGAATGTATCTCAAAATACACTTGGCAGCTTGCCAATGAATCTCATGAGGCTCATGTGAGAACCAAGAGACTAGACCAACTGCAAAGGAGAGATCAGGACGAGTGTGTGTCAGGTATAACAAACTGCCAACCAACTGCTGATACAATATAGGATCCACTGAAGGTGAAGTGCAAGAGGTAGACCACATAACACCTGACTAAAAAGGTGTTGGAGAAGGCTTGGAATCAAGCATATCAAAGCGTCGAAGCATATCAAGAGCATACTTCTGCTGGTAAACAAAGATCCCAGCAGGGGACTGAACAATCTGCAAACCCAGAAAGAAGTGTAATATACCAAGGTCAGTCATCTCAAACTGCTCCATCAATGCACGCTGAACATCCTAAATCATAGTAGATGAGCTACCTATGATGAGAAGATCATCAACATATAGCACAAGGATCAAAACATCATCCTCAAGATGCTGAATGTAGACTATAGGATCAGAATGATAGCGTGTGAATCCTATAGAAAGCAGAAAGGATTCCATCTTCTCATACCAAGCCCAAGGGCCTTGTTTGAGACCATACAAAGAATGCCTAAGTCTGCAAACCAAGGAGGAATCCTACACAAATCCCTGAGGCTGCTCCATGTAAATCTCCTTAGTAAGATCATCGTGCAAGAATGCACTCTTCACATCCATCTGAAAAATGGGCCATCCCTAAGAAGCTACGAGGGATAAGACAAGGCGAATAGAGTTCATCTTGGTGATAGGGGCAAATATCTTAGTGTAATCAATACCCTCAACCTGTGAAAAACCTTTCACAACAAGACGTGCCTTGTACTTATCAATAGAACCATCAGCAACAAACTTAGTATGATACAACCACTTGCATCGCACTAACTTTCTTCCCTTAGGAAGAGAACAAAGATCGCAAGTGTGATTCTTCATCAAAGAAGAATACTCCTCCATAGCACTGTCCCACTTAGTATTTCTTGTCACTGCCACAAATGTCTGAGGTTCACCACAAAGAGCACGACTCAGAAGACTAGAACCCATAATATGAGAGTGAGTGCGAAGGGAAGTGGAAGGGTCACCAGCCAGATATCCTGCAGCATCAACTGTAACATGAGCCCATCGAGGTATCGGTGGAGGATCCTGTGCTGGAGGTAAATGGGGATCACCAAGATCATCATCCTCATCATCCTGAAAAGAAACTGGAAGAGATGAGGGAGTAGTGGTAAGTGAAGTAGACTCTGGAAGCGGGGTATCTATTATGGGAAGGCGCTCATCAAACTAGACATCCCATCAAAATAGGACCTCTTCAGAATCAGGTTCAAACAACCTATATGCTTAACATCCTCGCAGTAGCCAACAAAAATGAGGTGTCATCTCTTCTTCTCCATTGCTCTCCTTTGAGAATCTGGCACAAATGCCCATGCTTCACTACCAAAAACTTGGAATGAAGATACATCAGGCTTGACATGAGACCAAGCCTCCTCAAGAGTCATATGTCAAACTACGTTGTGAGGCATCTGATTCTGAATATAGTTGGCACAATTGACTGCCTCTGCCCAAAAAGATGAATCCATGGACCTAGACTGTATCATACAATTAGCCATCTCCCGAAGTGTTCTGTTCTTTCTCTTAGCCATACCATTCTACTGAGGGGTGTAGGGCACTAAAAATTAATGCTGAAGACCATATTCAGAGAAAAAATCCCTAAAAGCTTGTTTCACATACTCCCCCCCATTATCTGTGCATATCCGATGAATAGAAAGACCAAATTGCTTCTCCACAAATGTCTTAAAGAATCAAAATGAATCAAAGACATCAGACTTGTACTTCAAAAAGTACACCCATGTGCACCTGGAGAAGTCATTAATGAAAGTAAGCACATATCTGGCACCAGATAAAGAAGTAGGAAATGACATGAGGTCACTATGAATCAACTCCAATGGTGCCAAAGTACGAGTATCTCATCCGTGAGGAAAAGGATCTCTATGTTGTTTGCCAAGAACACAACCATAACAAACCTCATTAGTGCAAGAAATCTATGGAAGCCCAAGAATAAGTGCTTGTGTGCTCATCTGCTGAAGATATCTATAATTGGCATGGCCCAAATGCTCATGCCAAAGTCTTCTCATTGAATATGCATGTGCTATAAGATAGGAACTTGTGCTAGTAGAAGACTCAAATCCATCAAATCTGTATAGGTGGGATGCAGTGTCAACACTCCCAGTATCCACAATCATATCAAAATCATGTAAGTCCTGAATAACCACATCATGTGGTGAGAACTCAACTATCTTATTAGAGCTAGAGTGGCAAATCTGATAGATAGGCAATAGGTTCATCAAAATTTAGGGACAAAAAAAAATCCTAAAGAGAACCCCAAGCTAATGCAATAGAACTAGAACCAAAAACTAAAAGATGAGATGAGTTCCCAACAATAATTTGTAAAGCAACACAACGAGCAAGTGAGGTGACCAACTACTGAGTGTGATTCATGTGATGAGAGGCACCAGAATCAAGAATCCAGGTGGGCCTAGAAGTTGTTTCTCATGCAGTAAGAGCATGACCTTTCCCTAGAGGGGAGGATGTGGACTAAGGAGCTGAAATTTGATTCTCCTACATGGCTTCCTCTAAAGCCTCCAAACATTTTCAGCACCTAGAAATAGGATGTCCATCCCTTCCACAAAAGCTGCAAGTCTCAACTGATTTCTTCTTAGTCTTGGAGGTAGACTCAGTAGACTTCGAAGAAGATTTACCCTTGGAAGGGTTAGCTGGAGGTTTGGAATCATTTTTCTATGCACCTTTGGAGGAATACTCATTCCCTACTAAATCTTTCTTCATTTTGGCTTTCTATTTTGTTTTCCCTTGTGAAGACTGAGCAACCAATGCTTGGCTAGAAGAGCCAGAAGCCTCCATCTGTTGGATCTTTGCCTGTTCCTATGTCAGCCAATCATAGAATGTCTCGAATGAAGGCATGGTGTGTCTAGTACCCAAAGCATCCATGGTGGAGTAGAAAGTAGAAGAAAAGATCTGATATTGTCCTCTCAACTTTGTGAGTATCAAGAAGATACACTCATCATCTGTCTTGTTTCTTCCAAATCCCTGCAAAACTGAGTGTAGAGATTTGAACTTCATCAAGAAGTCCTCCATAGTGGGAAAGCTGGTAGGAGTCAAAGTGGTCAGCTCTGCATCAAGCTATAGTGCCTTGAACTCATTCACTGTGCCAAACAAATCTGAAAACTTGCCCCAAATGGCCCTAGGAGTTGTCAAACCATCTAGGTGAAAAATGAGACTGTTGGAGATGTTCAATGCAGTCAAGCCCATGGCGTCATCCATTTTATTCCTGTGCTAAAGAATCTCAAAAGGACACTGCAGGATAGGTTGGTTTTCATCTAGACATGACCATAAGCCACGTGGCATGAGTAGCCTGGTCATGTGTGTTTTTCAGGTGTGGTAATTGTGCGGTGTCAGCCGGGCCACAGAGGGGTCTGACATTGAGAGAAGAAGAAGATGGAAATAGAAGGGTCATTTCTAAATTTAAATGATAAAAAGAAAAAGCACCCCCCCATAATTTATAATTCTATCCCTCGTACAGCAAAGAAACAATTACTGAAAGCATAAAAAATGAGAAGAAAACCTAGATGCCAGATGCAGAGATGGAGGAAACAAAAGCCTCTACTTCAATGCCAAAAATGAGGGATCAAACAGCTGAATTAGCAATCAAAACTAGCACCATTGTGTCTGGCTTAGAAACACCTTTCTGATGATGTTTTGTTTTTTGAAAATAGACACCGTATGCTCAAGTTATGGCCAAAAAACTAATGATGCCTCTGAAAAACAACTCTCTAGAAAAAACCAGACACAGGAAAAAATTTGATGGTCAAACGACCATCACCCATCTGCGAAAAAAAATTTGATGGTCGTATGGCCATCAGATGACTGTCGGCCAAAATTTTTTTCTAGTTGTCAGAAAAACTAAAAATTATCGAAAAAGTTTGAAAAAGCTACCGAAAAAAAAAAATGGAAAGTGACATCACTATTGATGTCACCTGTCATTAGCAGGTGGTTCGGTAGTGGCAGGCCGGTTGTTGGTGCCAGCGGCAGTGGCGGTTGGGCAGCTCTCGGGTGATAGCTTCGCTACTGGCTGCACCGCCGGTTGCAGTGGCCGGTGGGTGGTGCAGGCTAGGTCGGGCAGGGCCAGGCCGGGGTGGCGCACTCCGGTTGTGCTCCAGCTGCACTATGCGGGGTTTAAAAAACCCTAAAAAATTAATTTTTTTAAATTTTTGTCTCAAAATTTGTGTCGTATGGCCTAGGAGGGAGAAAATTTTCCTCTGGGATCACTATGACCAAAACTAGCAAAATTTATATATATTTTGACTCTCCCGGGCCTTTTGAATGCAATGGTGGAGTCCATTTTGGCTCAAAGTACTCCAAAAAATAGCACCTTGTCCAAAATGAAGAAAAAATCCTAGAGAAGCTGTGGCTTTTGTCTGTGACTCATGGCTTCAAAAAACCCTCAGACTAGGCAGCATCAGGGAAGCTCTGATACCATGTAGAAGTTGAGAAATCCAACTTCATAGATTACCAAGAACACCTGCATGCAAATAACCTATTGCTGAAAGGAAACCAAAGAGACGAAAGCACAGGTTGTGAAAATCTCAGCGGAGTGAGAGCAAATTGTATTCCAAAGTAATAAAACAATAATTACAAAAGTTCAACCTTAAAGGTGAATGAAACCCTAGAAAGGTAAAAGCTAGGTTGCGCAATATAATTAATATAAAATATTAATTATATGCACCTAAGAGACAAATTAAGTGAAAATAGAGTACATAGACAACTCAATAATTAAATCAACATGATCTAATTAATAAGTGAAGATAAATAGATACTCTAACATATACCTCTTCTTCAAGTATTCCATTTAGGAATGCAGACTTGGCATCCATTTGATATACCTTGAATCCTTTACATGCAACATAAGAAAGTAATATTATCACTCCTTCTAGCCTAGAAACAGTTGCAAAGGTCTCTCCATAGTCAATTCCTTCTTTTTGTGCATACCCCTTGCATACTAGTCTTGCTTTATTTCTAATGAATTCTCCATTCTCATTCAGCTTATTCCTGAATATCCATTTTGTACCGATGACATTCTTTTCATCTAGTCTCGGTAGAAGTTTCCATGTCTTTCTTTTCTCTATCTTCTCAATCTCTTCATTCATAGCACTTATCCATTCATCATTATCTAGTGCAACATTGATAAATTTGGGCTCATAATCACAAATAAGACATCTTGTATTTAGAGACTTACTTCTAGTTCTCATACCAACCTTCTTGTCTCCTATGATCTGGTTCTGTGGATGGTTCCTTCTGACATATCTGGCAAGTATAGGTTCAGCTTTGTGTCTATCAAATTGATCATCATTTTGTTCTTCATCCTGTTCTCGATCACTTTCTGCATCATCTTGAGCAATATTCTGATTGTTGGTATTTGCAGCCTGATGCTCGAGTGCAATGATCTATTGCTCAGGAGATCTACATTGTCAGTCGGGTAGAGTGTCAGGTTCCTCATTGTAAGTAAACCTATTGTAGTCCTCTAGTTCTTTAGTGCTTTCCTTTTCATTCTTCTCTGTAAATTCATCTATTTTTAAATTTGGACTTTCAACAATTTTGTTAGAGGCTTTATTTAGACATTTATAAGCCTTGCTCTTGGTAGAATACCCTAGAAAGATTCCTTCATCACTCTTGGATTCAATTTTTCCATTTATATCATCTTTTAAGACATAGCACTGACTTCCAAAATTTTTGAAATAACTTACATTTGGTGTGTATCCATACCATAGCTCATAAGGTGTCTTTTTGGTGTCTTTCTTCAATTGTACTCTGTTCAATGTGTAAATTGCAGTACTGATAGCTTCCCTCTAGAAGATTTGGGTGATGCCTTTCTCTATCATCAGTGTCTTTGCACAATCAACTATGGATCCGTTCCTTCTTTCAGCAATTCCATTCTGCTATGGTGTTCTTGGTGCAGAGACCTGTCTTTTGATTCTACTCTCATTACAAAAGTTAGTGAATTCATCTGAAATAAATTCCCCTCCTCTATCTGACCTTAATCATTTTAGTTCTTTTCCACTTTGTTTCTCAACCATTTCCTTATACCATTTAAACATCTTAAATGCTTCTAATTTATCTTTTAGAAACATGACTATTATCATTCTAGAGTAATCATCAACAAAGAGAATAAAATATCTATCTCCATAATAAATATTTGTTCTCATAGGTCCACATAAATTAGTATGGACTAATTCTAGAATTGCATCAGATGTATGGGTTTTAATTTTGAAATTAGACTTTGTCATTTTACCATTTTGACAATTCTTACACATGATGTTGTCAGGCTTGGTCATCGTCGGTAAGCCTCTGACATTTCTCTTTTTGCTAATCTTTATCATGTTGTCAAAGTTTACATGAAACAATATTTTGTGCCACATCCATATGTCTTCATTTGTAGCAATCAAACAAGTGGTGTCAGTATCATTCAGATAGAATAAGTTACCTTTTGTCTGCTCACCGTTACCAATCATATTTCCTGATTTATTGAAGATCTTTGCCTTCTTATTTTCAAATGATACTCTATGACCTGAATTATTCAACTGAGAAACACTCAATAGATTATAATTCAATCCATTTACCCAATAAGCATTTTCACATTTTATTTGGTTATTCAACATTATGGTTCCTCTACCTTCAACTGGACAAGGTGTGTCATTACCCATTCTTACTAAACCACCTTTATAGTACTCAAAAGTCTCAAACCTTTGCTTATCACCGGTCGTGTGGTGAGTGCGGCCACTTTCTATGATCCAGACATCATTTTTACTAACTTTAGATATGAATGTAGTTTCTACATACCTTTCTTCATCATCATCTAAATCATCTTTTACTGCCACAAATACCATCTCGATGTCTTCATCAGATTCGGTTTCAGTATCATCATCTTTGCATTTTTCTAGGTAACTAGCCTTCTTTCCTTTGTCCTTGTAGTCTCAAGTATCTCTTTTTTCTGATTATCAGTAGCTTCTATAATCACCTCTGTTAGATTTATTTTCAAATGATTTGTCATTACTTCTATCATCTTTTATTCTGTTAGTACATCTTACAGCAAAGTGTCCAATCTCTTTACAATTAAAACAAACAAGTGGTAATTTACCTTTTCCTCTTTGCATTCTTCTAGCCATAAGTGCTTCAATTTCATCAAGATCTTCTTCTTCACTTTCCCTATCACTATCCTTTCTCATAGTGTGCTTATGACTTGATTTACTTATTCTCATATAATTTTTGAGAAAGACACTATTATCAAAGTTGTTAATCTAAAATGAAATCAATCTTCTAATCAAACTGTGTAGAGTAACATTTCTATTTGTTACTGCTCTCATTTCTTGAATGACACATACTCTAATAGCATAAGTAGGCAATAAGGTTCTTAGAATTTTACTTGTCACTGTATCTTCTTCTATTACACCTACAACTCCTCAGATAGCATTGACTACCTCCTTGATTCTTGTGATGTACTGAGTGATGTTTTCACCTTCTTTCATTTTGAAATCATAAAATTTCCTCTAAGGCTTTCTACCTTGGATCTCAAAACATTTTTGTCACCACCATGTATAAGCATCAATTTGTCCCACATCTGCTTTGTATTCTTGTAGGTTTTGACATCTTAAAATTCAGCATCAGAGAGTGAGGAAGAAAGCTCTATCATCATGCAATTATGCTCATGATTCTCTCTGATTTGTTCAACTATTGGTGATCCTATGGGAAACACATATTCATTATCTAAGTATTGAGTAACATCATTACCAATACCTGATAAGTGGAGTCTTATTCTGCTCTGCCATGAAGAAAAATTATCTTTTTTCTACTTGGGCACATCTCGTTTGTTCATCTTGTGATCTTTAGCTTAGGTCTTGAAACCTTCCTTCTAAGAACACAAGCTCTAATACCAATTGTTATTAATAACTAAGAGGGGGGGGGGGGGGGATGAATCAGTGACCTCAAAAATTAATCCTTAAATCAACCCTTAAAACTTATAATCACTAATTATGTCTCAAGTTATCTTATGTCCTACAATATGCATGCCTCGAAAAACTTTAATCAATTTTCTACTTGTCATATTTATTTGTTAATCTCTCTTCTGTATGATTATCGATAAGAATTTAACTATTTACCAAAACATAGTAAATATGCAGATTATACCGATAAATCTAGAAATGCATATGTGAAATGTAAAACAATAAAGTAATAAACCATAAACACATAACACAAGGATTTTAATGTGGAAACCCTGTTAAGGGAAAAACCAGTGGGACTGGTGCCCCAAATTTTCACTCTTCTGAAGTAAGCTATGTTAGGAGCCAACATTGTTAAAGGTTACAAACACACTATTAAGTGTGACCTTGTTAGAGGAATTAGAAATAGTTTGTCAACTAGTATCTGGCATCTAATGCTACCATCCTTGATCAAACTCTCTTGGCCTGTCAATAGGTATTGGGCATATCCAATGCTACTTTTTTTATCAAACTTTTTGATACTCCTTGGGATGTATCTCAATTGTAAAAGAATTTTAAGTCCTTCTCGGTTAAGAGGCTTTATGCTTCAATGGTTAAACTGAAACACAAATGATCTATTCATACATACAACTCACTTGCATATTTTTAGATCTATTGTAAGTCCATTACCTCTCTGATCAATATAATCACTTATACCTTTTCTCCACACTATTCTTCTCTGTGATGCTTGTCTCACTGTTCGTTAGTGTCTGTAGAATCTAGCTCTTTCCCTAGCTTGTTGATCAGGACTGAATGAAGACTTTCTTCTCCTTCAGATTTTCTTTAGCATCTTTCCTCTTCTCTTTTTCTTCTTAGATAATTCCCCCATTCGTAATGAATTAAGTTTGTCTCTATATAGACATGATTTCCCCTTTTCTTGGCTTTCTTTATTCTTGGCGTGTTCCACTATTCTCACTAATAGATTTAAATAAAACTCCTGATTTATCTCAAAGAGATCTTCTTGCCAATTGGATAAATTAGCTTTAAATAAATTACTTATCCCCGACTTTATCTGGATGATTAAAGCAATGATAAGTATCCTATTGGTTGTATTCCCAGTTCTAGTCTCTTTGCCAAGTTTTTGTGGTCCTCATACTTGTTTCTTGCCTAAAAATAGAGGTCTCTCAGTTTATTTGTCATTTCCTTGTTGAAATCTTCAGGTTTTTAGGTCAGAACCCATGTAAAATTACAAAGCCTTGAAAACCTAGGTCTTGTTTTTTAGGAAAAAAATTAAAAAACCCTTAGACGTTTATCTCACTTCTATTTTGGTGTTACTTTTTGGGTGTTCACTTAAGTCATGTGTTGAAAATCTTGGTCGCCTAGTCGCATGATACAGATGGCATATTCCTTTTTTCCTCGAGACTTGGTGATTACCTTATGTCGGGATGTCTCTAAAAGATTTGGAATATTCCTTTAGCTTTAAGAGACTTGGTGGAGCTCTTCATGTTGCGTAGTTGCTAAATGAGTAAATAGGTCAGCAGTTCATGAAAAGGCCCACAGATGAGTCACGGTGTCGCGAGAAAAGATCAGTAGTTAATTATTCATCATGAGACTTGGTGATTTCTTCATGTCACGTAATCGCTAGATTGGCCCGCAGTTAAGTAAGTAGTATATAGTTAGTCGCATGGTCTCCAGAAATAATGGCGGTTAAGTGAAAATGACTGAGACTTTGTGACTAACTGTATGCAGTTTGAAATGAAACACAGTCGGGTTGTCACCGGATTAAGATGCTGAGTCAGCTTTCCGTTCAGCAATGTAGAGACGAGTAATGAATGAGACATGTGTCCAAAGGTGAGTTGACTAAATAAGCATGTCGCGTGGTCTCCAAATAGAAAAAGACTATTCAGTGACTAAGAGACTAAGTATAAAATCCTTTGTTGTCACGTAGTCTCCAGAAAATTTAAAGGTATGATATATTACTCAGTGATTTAATGGAAGCCATCAGATGCAATGATTCAGAGATCCTACGGTGACCACGAAGTCTCTAAATAAAAGGTCCTAGAGGAAAAGGTACTCGCGACTTAGAGATAAGGGTATGTTGCATGGTCGCCAGATGAGCCAAAGGGTAAAAGGCTTGTCACATTGTCTCTAAAGGCTAAATCACTTAACATAAGTATTCAGTGATTAAGCGACTAAAGGTAGTCACGGGGTCTCATAAAGAAAAGCAAGCATTTAGCGACATGGAGATAACCATGAAAGTTAAGAGTAACAGTTAGTCGCGGAGTCTCCAAGTAAAACATGAGTTAGAATTTTCATCCAGCGACTTTGATTTACATAGTCGTGTGATCGCTAGAACTAAACTATGGTTAACTAAGATGGGGAAAGTTACATAGTCGCTAAGTCTCCAGAAGAATTAGGGGTTAAAGACTTGGGTCAGTGACAAGCAGATCATACACAATCGCGTAGTCACTTAATATGAAATCATAAGAAAAGGCGGCATCGTCTGACATGAAAACATGAATCATTCAGCCTCCAATGACAAGCTGGGATATTGATTACTGTGCAAAAAGGGGTAGTTGAGATGTATGATAGAGAGCCAATCACAGTGAAACATGTCATCACATTTGAATTTTATAAAGTTTTGCACATATATAAATTTGATTTCCTGTCACACCCAAGGGCTACGGCTAGGTTTTCAATTAATTCACAACATGCTGAATTGAAGACATGAATTGATAATTTTCAAAATGATGAGCCGTGTACTTCAAACAATTACCATAAAGAGTTGATCAAGGATTCATTTTAATTTACCTTGCTTTCAGAATTTCACAGCTAAGAAGTGCTAGGTATTCTGAGAAGAGAGAAGAAATTAGAGAAGTTGCAAAGTATTCAGTTGATTAAAAGGCTTTGAATTTCTAAGAATTATGCATAGAAGAGTAAGGTGAGTCTTGGAAATAGATTTGTTTCAATATCAATAAAGAAGAAGGGATTCAAACACAGCAAACATGAGAAAAGTAGTCAGTGTGGCTTCTACTAGTGGGAGAAGTCAGGATGTAGACAAAGAGTCCAAGGGGAAATGAAATTACTCAAATGAATTCCTCAGATTACTACCAGGTTCAACTCAGAATAGGAGGGCAGATGCTAATCTTCTTAAAGATGACTACTGCGATATCAGGAATGCTGAGACTCTGGGGATGATAGGTTTTTCCCTTTTTAATTACTTTTTAAAGAATTTTAATAAACCTATCCTAGTTTCAAATCCTTGGGCTTGTGGTTTGGCTAAAAGGATAGTTCCTGATGTCTACATAGATGTAGATTTGTTCTTAGGCCTCGCCAGTCATTATGATGTCTTGTCTAAGATGATTAAGAGGAATGATGGCACTGCTCTACTCATCCTAAATAGAAATTCATTTATGCAAGCTTTTGGTTTGTATAGCACTATGTCCACCAGAATTGATATCACTAAGCATGAAGCAAGGTAAAATTTGAAGCCTGGTGTTGCTAGGGAAAAATTATAGAAGCACATGTTCAAGGAAGTGAGAAACCATCTTGGTCCTATGTCTGGGACAAGCCCTTACTACTTCAAGGACTTGCACTTCTACATTAAGTACATTGCCTATGCCGTATGTAGAGTGTCGAGATATTGATGCTGGTGCTAGATTTGAAGGAGGTGCATTCTAGCACTAGCTACGATTATATACAATATATCATTGACAAGATGCATGAGGGATTCATAGTAACTAAGAAGAAAATGGTGGATCCCAAGGAGAAAGAGCCCAAGTTCTTACACTACTCCATCCTCATGCATCTCCTGTTGCATTATAATTTTGTGATCATGGATGTAAGTAATTTGACCCCTCAGAGGTTTTATCAAGATGGACCTAATCCTA
>MU226986.1:2436655-2471943 GCA_018584345.1 Thuja plicata
TATATATAACATAAGCATGGACTCCATTCCTCCATTGTTGACCTGCAAAAAAAAATATAAATCTAGAAAAAGAAAATCACTTCTAAGGTTTGGAGGGTCAGAGAGAGAAGAAATCTTGTAGTAGATTCATATATGTGACCTTTTTGTCAGTTTCCATTTTAGAGCCTAACCCTAATTTTGAATTAGGGTTAGGGCATGGAAGTTTTGGGGGGAAATATATTGTCACCCCTTTTCTTTATCTTTTAACTTTTAAAATGTTTTAGGAGAAGCTTTTTGTGGGAGGATATTCCATTGTTTAAATATAAACAAATCTATGGGGTGCTTATTAAATTTGATTTCGTTTTTTATATAGTTGTCTAGGGAAAATATAATCTTGGAGGATGTAATAGTTTATGTAACTGATTTCTCCTTGACTCTAGAATGATAAATTATAGTGAAATTATAGAATTAAAATTGCGACAAGGTGTTAATAAATTTAATTTCTAATGAGATTTAGTAAATTGATTATTTATGGACCTTTTGAACAATTTAAGCTTTCGACGGTAAACTGCGGTTATAAATCTTTTTTTTTGTTTACCTAATCTTAAACGTTTAAGCTAGAAGAATATCTTTGAAATTTATAACCGAACTGTTAATAGTAATATGGTAATTAAATAAACTAATATTAAAAATCTCTAAGAGGAAAATTATGATTAAAGTTTTTTTAAAAAACATTTGGGGACTTATAATGTTATTTTTATGTGGTCAATATATGTGGCCAGTATACTGACCATTATAAAAATAATATTATGAAAGTGCCCCACCCTAGGTTGTATTTTAATAACACAGGATCATTAAGCTATTAACATACCCAATTTTCCGAATGATCCTGGAGGCGGAGAGTAGGGAGTTCCTCTCTTCTTCTCCACATCATCAAACTCTATTAATAAATTAGAGGATGACATGCGAATCCTTATAACCTCACCTTGTTTAATCTTGAGTGTTATCCTAAATTTAATTCTAGTCAAACATTAAATTAAACGTCACCTTGTGCATCTTTAACTTTAGTAGACAACTAGGGTTAAGGGATGTTGACACTTAGTCATGATTCCCCTTAGACCCTCTTGACATTAATATTACTGTTTTCAAAAAAAAAGTTGTGTTTTTGGGTGCAAATTTTTTGGCATGACACTGACTAACAGTGATTTATATTATGTAATTAAATGGTTATATGAGGTTGACTGAATTATGATTTATCATTTAGAGTTTATTTAATCCAACTTGACAGGGCTTACCATGTATTTATGAAAGGTCAAGTTTGGATTGAATGTGTTATTGTTGTTATAAAAGTGTGGAAGCGAAAGTAAAAGGCAGAAGTGTGAAATTCTGTGACATGAAGAGTGAAGGCAAAATCAGATGGGATTCTAATTAAGTACATAACACTAGGAGCTACAGTAGAATATCTGATCAGAAAGGATCCAGTTACAATCAAGAAGAGATTTGAATCAACAAAGACAGTTGCTTACACATACAGGTCAATCCATTGTTACTTTCTAACAATTGTAATAGTGATCAAAATCTCTTAACAGAGTAGACTTAACAGTCTTTTTTAAATCCTCTCATAAGGTAGCATTTCCGGATTGAAGTGTTGAAGACCTCTAACATGGCCACTCCTCACAGGGTGATTAAATTCTTTAACAAGGTCACACCTAACAGTGTGTTATTTTAACCTTTAACAGGGTTGGCTCCTAACAAGACTCACTTCAAAAGAGTGAAAAATAGTAACTAGTTACATTGGTGGTTTTTCCCATATTGGGTTTCCATGTTAAATCTTGGTGTCATATGTAAACTTGTTACTTTTTTTATGTTTTATGTTTTTGCACTTAATCACTAAAGTATAATTGCGTTAAAGATTTCTTTGACACTCGAGTAACAGTATTAAAGTATTTAGACATCTGAGGGACAAGGATTTTTTTTGGAGTAACTGATTTGCCCCTCCCCTCTTAGTTACTTATCTCATTTCCAACAATGATGTACTAATCGTTGTTCTTTTTAAGAGATTTCTAAAATGGTAATAAGAGATATTTTGTAACATCAATTCAACTGTTGGAAATAATGGAAGTGATTGACTATCTCCAACATTCTCAAATATCTTATAGGGACACCTCCATCAAACCTTCTCCACTATTGGAAGAATAGAACAAAATTTCTCATAATTGTGCATCTCATATCCTTTGGCATGTGCATCAACATCAAACTATCATTATTTTTAATTTCAAAGTGTAATTATAATCTAATATCAAATATGTAGTGTAAGTTTTGAACTCTAACTCTTTGACACAATAGCATTTGACATTTGTTTATTTAAACTTCAAAGTTAATGTTAAAATTTACCACTATTCTGTCATGATATTTTCTAGAAATTCATTAGATTAGATTTTTTTTAAAGGTATCTCCAAGTGCCCCCATCTCCTATTTTTAAAAATTAAATGTACTAGTACTCGTACCAATCTATAGAGTCTTCAAGTACCCCTATCTCCTAGTAACCTTGATAATTACGGAAAGTGTTATGTTTTAAAATCACTTGCAATTAAATAACTTGTGCAAGAGAAGAATGTGATAGGATATGTAAAACAAATATTTTATAATAATAAGCTATATAAAGGAAAAAGGTGTCATATTATTCTAATTTCCTTTTAACCTAGTTGTATATGTAACGTATCAAATCTTCCTATAACATTCATTTCTTTTCCACTTGAAGAGTCACAAATAGTTGGTTCTAAATCCTTTGGCATCTTAATGTTAATTTTGCTTTCAGTTTAAAGTTTGCAAGCTTTACCTTATTGTGAGCTGGTGTGCATCCACCATTAGTGACTTCCTTAGCATCTGGGCTTGAACTCAAGAGTCTGAAAGGTATGGATTAATTTTTGAGTTTTGAGTCCTGTCAATTCAAATTCAATTATGATTACCATAAATGTTTCATCCAAGTTCATCACATTATAGCCCCATTCGCATTTGTTTTATTCTTACTATTTATGCTTTAGTGCTTACTAATATACTAGAGCCATTTGATATAAATTTGGGAATGTTGTTTCACATTGTGGTATAGATCAACTAATAATCTTGACCACTAAAGCACACATTATACATGGAGACTTCTATGTAAAACTTATGGACACATTGTCAAATATGGTAGAAGCAAAAATTATAATCATGTTACATCAAAAAGAATGAATGATTGTATGAAAAATATTGACATAGAAGAAGTAAGATAGGAAATGAATAAAATATGGAAGAAGAAAGAAGAAGAAGATACATCAAACATTGTGGTTACACCTAGCTTTGGCATAGAAAATCTCTTTGAATGTGTTGGCTTAGGGGGAGCTTTAAAGAAGATTTTTTTTTCCTTTCCAAATAAGATGGTGTTGTTATCAGAACACGATATGTTTTTCATATTGACAAGACAAAAATAGTGGTGAAATCCATTTTTTGGCACTACCTTACCTAATAGGGTTATTTGTGTTGAGGATATTTAAAATTTTTTTGAAGTAGAATTTGAAGAATATGACAATGATAAAATAAGAAATCTTAAGGATTCACTTTCTAGAGACAAAATACAAAGAATTCCTGCCCTAGGTCATAAAGTATTGGATACATGGAGCAATTTTTTAATGATAATTGATGAACAAATAATCAAGATAGTACTGAGTAGAATACACGATGATTACATCTAGCTAGACAAGCCTTATCAGATAACTAAAGATGCAATCAAAGTAGTGACAAATCTTTGCTCATTCGGTTCTATACTAATTATGAAATCAGTTAAGAAAAAGGAAGTTGGAGATTTAATTGAGGTGGCAGGAGATCATAAAACATTGTTTATTGACAGTATATGTTGTGCATCAAATGATGAAAAATTGTACGGATTTTGATCTATGTGAATTAATTAGATTGCAATTGTTATACAGTTTGATATTGACAAAGAAGGAAAGGATACACATTTTGATATGCATATTTGGGTGCCAACACAAAGGGTATTTCATGTTGTTTCTTAGTCATAGACATTTGGGTAAGGTAATAATTTTTTTTGCAATTTTTTTGGATTTGCATAGGTGATGAACATGTAGATTTGACTAAGTACTACTTGGAGCTTACCCGACAACAAATTTACTATTGTGATAAAATCATCACAAGTCCATTTGTTGTCGGGTAAAGCTCCAAGTACTATTGCTTGCTCAAATATGCATGTTTGTCACTTGTGCATATTTCTAATTACAAAAAAAAGAGATGAAATAGTAGGGTTTAGTCATCACCTAATTTCACCATGTTCTCTGTTTCTCAGTCTAAGCACAAGCAACCAAGAGAAAATTTTCAAATATCGGCAACCATATCTTGAATTATTTGAAGTCCATCATAAGAATTCAAAGATCTAGTAACAAAAACAAAATGAGGATTAATATCTTATCTTACTATAAACACAATTGAAGATGATGGTATTGTTGCAGCTGATCATGTGCCTGAGAATACGATTGAAGATGATAGTACTGGCACAACTGATCATGATGATGAAGATGGCCTTGATTTACCTATACTTGAGAAGGCATGCGAAGCCCTATATGAAGGCTCCCAAACAACTCTTTTGTCAGCTATATTGTTGTTGGTGAACTTCAAGGTTTTGAATGGTTTATCCAATGTAGTAATGTCACGAATTTTAAGGTATGTCATATATGTCATCTTTCTCACCTATTTTAGTCATAATTTTCTTATTGTTAATAGAGGGTACAATTAAATTAATGTGTTTATCTATTTACTCTAATGCCATGGTAAAATTAAATTAATGTGTTCATTTCTAATGTTTACAACATATGTGATTTATGATACTTGTGTTTTAGTCATTACTCATATATTTAATGTATTTATTGTTTAACAAATTACCAATGTATTGCTCAATTGTTGATGCAGGAAATTTAACCCCTTTTACGAGGATCCTGCATAGTGACATGGATTGGAAGGTATAATTCAATACACCCTATAGATTACATCAACATTACCCTCATTTAGAAAAATATCTTTCTCCTTACCAACTATATCTATCATTTGATGGACTGCAGGAACCACCTAACATGTATTTGTCAGGTCTATCTTCCTTGAGTCAAGGAAATATGGGAATAGAAGATGGAAGTGAGACATGTAGTAGGCCTGAAATTGGGAAATCAACCAGAGGTCAAAAGATTAGAAGAAAATTCAATAAACACATGCAATTTTTCCTTGTTGAAGGTGGTCATGTTCTTATGACGATGAGACCATAGATGACATTGAGGTGCCCTTGAGGTACACACATCTTCTGAAAGAATGGGTACCCAAGGAACTACCTCCAATTAACATTGATTTTTGTGTTAATGAGAGGATATATCATATAGCTTCATCGTCATTACATGGTTTGGGCATATTTTCCATGGATGGCATAAAGGTATGTTACAACAAAGTTGTTGAATTGATGGAGTTTTTCAAACCTTGTTACAATTACAATCATTGGGTGTGGATTGTTTGCTATAAAAAAAGTATGCGTAGGTATGTATTGTCAGTGAATTATATAGAATGGAAAGAAAATGATCAAAGTAAAGGATTTTATATGTACATTGATGAAAGGCCAAAAGCAACAGGTAATATTGTGGGTTTTATAAATAGTACGTGACCTGGGTCAACTAATAAGAGTCCCAATTACATATTTGAGGCGCGTGAGGGGAATCATGTTTTTGTATGTGCAATAAAATCAATAAGTGCAGGGAAACAACTCTTAATATATTACCAGTTGAATTGCATAGATATAAAAAAAGACACTATCATGAGGGTGGTAAGTACTATATATCATTTAAACTAACCTCCAATTTATGACTCCAATACCAATTTATATTTAATCCTTGTCACAGGACGACATGGATCCACTATGTGATGATGGAGGCGGGGATTCTACTCCCACCCATTCTTCAGGAAAGGTAAAACTTATTTTAATTGTACAAATTAATAATATAAAAGAAAAATGTTACATTATTATGTTCTTTTATTTAGGGTTTTGGAGTTATTCTTATAGTTTTACTGATATTCCTATCACAAATTGATGTTCAGGGAAAGGGAAAAGCGCCTGCAAAAAAACCTACAATAGTGCCAGATATGGATGACGCCATCCCAGATATCCGTAACCCCGTGTATTTGGTCAAGAAGCAATTAGAAAAGTTTGTTTAGAAATTCTTGGCATTTTTATTGATCAAGATCCAAGTGAGAAATTGATGGCGAGGCATGATTTATTGCTGCGACAAGCACGCAATTTGGAAGTAAGCAATTATTAATTTTTAGTTATAAAAAAATTTCAATAAAGTTTTATATCCTATACTCTTTTATGTCATGTACTAAAATATGCATGTGTTCTTACATATTTTTTTGATTGCTCAGGAAAATCCTCATGGACATCACGGTGAGGCTGGAACTAGTACATATCTCACAGGTAAAATAATCCTTAAGTTAACAGGTTATAGACTTCATTGGTCTTGTTGATTAGAAATCTACATTTTTCATTGGATTTAGTAGTTGTTTTATTCAAACTCAAATATATATCTTGACTCCTCACTTCAAACTGTACATTTAGGTGATCATGGTGTACTCCAGACGCCTCCTCCTATGAGGATGTCATTGTTGACTACATTGTCAGCAACAAGGAGCATACAAACATCCACGTTTGCACGGTTTATACCTGGTAAGTCCTTGTTTTTCTATATTATATTTCATAGTGGAATAATTTTGTGCAGAACAAGTTACACCTCCTTAGGTTATAGAGACCAGTACTGGTGATAATTCAGCGACGTTTCCTAGATGTACCCATGTTGCTAGTACAGGAAAATTGCAGACGTCATTGTTGTTAACTGATGAAGATATGATTCCCTTAAAATTACCTAATATTCCAGGTACTTTAAAATTATTATTATTTATATTCTAATTTTAATTTACTTGTTCATAACTTGTTTTGTATTGATGATCCCATGATGTGTTTGCAGGGAACAATGTTTTTTCATGAAAAGCTTTATGAGATGACATTGTCGCTATTCGGGCCCACCATACGTACAAGGTGGAACATCATATGTGAACTAACCCTATCCCACTGCTTTGATTTTATATAACTGCTAGAATATTTTTCTTTTCATCTATGTATCGTACTATATTCAAGGTATGTAACTTCAGTTAATTTTTTTAGCTAAAAACTTTGTTTTTGCTTAAAAGTTGGAATTTACAGGATATAAAATTAAAAGATGAGCTCATAAAATCTTTAGAGGAGCTATTTGGAAGTAACATTTTTTACTGTGACAATGCTCTTTGGAGAGCTAGCAAACATCTAAAGACTGTGAGGGACGCATATAGAAGGAATCTAGTGAGCAACCCAAAGTATGAGCATCCTCTTGTGATTCCAGATAAGGTGTGGAAGGAATTCATTTTGGATGCAAAGGAGAAAGCGCAAATCGAAAGAGGAATTGCACTAGCAAATGAAAATAGAGGGTATGTGATAGTATTAAGTATAACGTAATTATGCACTAATTAGTGATCTTTATATTTATATAATCTAACATATTTCAAACTTTTCATAGACTGCAGGACACATCAAAGGATACAAAGGCCAGAATATAAAAGATTGGCCAACACAAACTTGGCTCTGGTGGTTATCTGAAACTTCAAGAAAGAATTGTAAGTAGCAGTAAATGAAATTTTGAATCAAATTTTTATAAATTGTAAACAATTTTCCTTAATCAAAAAAGACCTGCGGAATTGAAGATATTAAGCCAAAAATGTAGGGCTCAGAATTTAATGTAGCACACACAGAAGAAGACAAAAAGATTGGCTTAAAGGAAGGATATAAAGTCATGGCCGAATGTCTACGCCAAAGCCAATAGTCTCCTACATTGGTTCACACACATGTAAGTAGGCCAAATAAAAATTATTTTAAATCAAATAATTGAGCAATAATCTATTTGATGTTTATTTAAACCCTTTAGCGCATGAAATTGCAATGCAGCCTTCTAATCCTAGCACAAGACCTCCACATGATGAAGACCATGATGTGCATCACAGTGATGGGGGTATTCATTTGCTATTGAACATCAATTGTGTAATTTGTAATACAAGTTAACATTTTAAATTGAAATTGGTGTAACCTTTCTTGTGTACATTTTAGAGCATGCAGAATGTCATGGTGAACAAGTGGAGGATGATCTGAGTGTTCACCATATTCCAGATGACATGGTATTGTTAGGTAAAGAAAATCTCTGTTATGTTATTTTAATTTTTTTTTATCGGTTGTTATCTTATTTTAATTAATGAAATACTTGTAACACTAATATAAAATGTTGTGCATCTAACCCATTTAGTTGTTATTGCAATGGACCCCCCTTTGGTGCACCAACATCCTCTTACGACACATAGGAGGAGGCATATAATTGGTTCACAAGAAGAATCACATGGGAATGACAAAGACCTTGATGCTCCACTTAGCACTTTCAGGCATAAACCAATAAATAAGAAACCTCCAAAAACAAAAGATTGCAATAAACCCCTTTGATAATATATTTATGTTGTCTTAATGAATGTAATTTTGTGCTACTAAATGTTGATGAATTATTGATGAATGTCCAATTGTTAATTAATTTTAGGTGTTATTGAATGTTATGTGATTATAATGATTGAATGTTATATTTCATAAATTGATAAATGAATGAATGAATGTTATATGTTAATGGGTAATTTAGAGTGATGTTAGGGGGGGTGGGGCCAAATGAGCTTCCAGCTTCACATGGTTGGCCTTGTTAAGTAGAGAATATTAAACTATTCTTGAAACCAAGTAAAGCTTGAGCTAAACTGATGCAGAGCCCTAGTCTACTATCCCCTTAAAGAAGCCAACTCAACTCAAGGATTCTACAAGTGTCTCGGAACTCACTCAAGGAAACCAACTCAACTCAAAGATTCTACAAGTGTTTTGGTATGAAACATGATTTGTTTTCCTATGGTCAACCAAATGCAACAATATAAAAACAAAAATAATCTTAGTTCAATGTAGTAACATGCCCAATCAAAGATATCTTAAAATAGTAGCATTTAGAGACTACCTTTGCTACCTTTTCTTCATAGTCAGCAATCATAAGATCAACTACCATTATTATAATTCACTTCATAGTACTCATGATGAATTTGCCATTGTAATTCTACTTTACTTGATTCAACGTGTTCTGATATTTGTTTCCAATTCAATCCATGCCAATGAGTTTGGCATCTTTTCATCAATATAGATTATGCTCCTGAAGTCAATGAGCTTCTTCAATTAGACCTTCAGACAAAAACATCTTAGAAGTAATGAGCTTCTCTACCTCCAAAACAAATCCATCTTTTCACTTTATGTAAAACACAGTTTCATTGTCATCAACAATGAGCTCTATTATGCTTTTTTGTATCTAGCTATGATTAATTGATAAGTGCTCAATTCATTTTGTTTCAGTGATAAGTAATCAACTTAATGTCTTATATGTATTTATATGCGTTGGGGGAAAAAACACGAGGGGGATATATTCCCCTTTAACTGATTTTTCATTCTGACTAATGCTAACGCCTCTTAAACAAACTTTTCGCAGAAGCATATTATTCCATTTTTGCGCTAATAATATTTTTCAAAATATAATGTTTAATTGTGCAAAAATACATTGTTAGAGGAACAAAAGAGCACCTTCTTGAAAACATCTTAATGTAGTGATTTCGTAGGTTCCTAAAATGGTGTGAAGCCTCCTACTCTAATGTCTGATTGACAATGGCCTTAAAAGATGATAGATAACCTTGAATTACATTTTCCTTAAATCCTTTCAAGAGCATTTTAATGTTGTAGTGTAAGACATAACTATCTAGAAGATAATACAAATTTGTTTGTAATGCACCTCAAATAGGGATGTTTATATTTTTTGGTACTTGTGTAAAGCTCTCATTTATGTTAGGCTAGTCTCAGTTTGATTCTGACTTGATGGGGATTCCACATGCATGCCTGGTCTACACCTCAATTATGGTGGTATTCTCCTACTCATCAAGTTGGCCTTCATATGCCCCTTTGTTTGTTGTATTTGTTGTTGGAAGAGTTGTCTCATCCTTTATTTTTCTTATAATGATATCTAGATAAGCTATCTTTCATCACTTTATGATTCAATACTATGAACTTCTTATTTTGTGTTCTGTTAACCAGTAGGGCCTTAACGTCAATGCATATTTGGTCAGGGTGCTACCCATGCTTGCATGAGCTTCTAAGAAAATGTAAGGGTTCAAATATGTATATATAATAACTTCTTCTGTGCAAATGTTTGCAGGCCAAAGTTTTGGAAGAAGATGCAAGTAGTTCTCCTCAAGGTAATAGGGATTTAATTAATCACTTAAGCCTTTGATTGCTTAGTAGTAATTAATTAGGACTATAGCCAAATTGAATAAATTAGGCTAGGGGATTGATTTTGCAAGTGATGAGGTATAAATAAGATTTCATTAATTCCCTTTAAATTAATTACCTTAGCTAGGTTATGATTTGAATTGATTGAATTGAATTGATTGGATTGGCTAAAGTGATTAATGTAAATTAGTGATTAGATCACTTGGGAGATTAAATGTGATTCGCATGAATTATGCCAAGTAGTAATAGGGTCGTTTGGACATAAATGGGGGTATGATCACACTTAGGGAAAATTGGGTCTACGGTTAGAGAAGAACAAATCTAGGTGGTTACATTTGCCCCTCTTTGAATTGATGTGCGAGTAACGCATTGATTCAAAGAAAGTCTTTGATGTTAACTTCAGAAAGATTAAGAATTTTTCTCATGATTAAATGAAATGTATGATGAGATTAGTCTCACAATTGATGAAACTAAACTAATAGTATTATTTTGAACTTGGTTGTCATCTAAAACTCAATAAAATATCTTAAAGATATCAATTCTAAACTTGGTTGTCGTCCAAAGATTGATAATACTCATTCCAAACTTAGTTGTCATCCAAAAGTTAGTATGAAGGTGCTAGGAGCTTAGTAAGAATATTTTGAAATGAGGAAACACAAGATATCCAACTTATGAGAACCAAATCTTTTTATCCAAAAGTTTTGACTTAGTCAAGGAAACTGTCATGCCCCTAGTTTGTTTGATAATGAAGTCATTTTTGATGCTATTTCAAGAAAAAACTTGATTGATGATAATGTGATCATGCCCCCTCAGAAACAAAATCGAAGGAAAAAGAAATGAAATCCCTCTATTGAAATGATGTACCACTTGCATGGAACAAGTAGGATAAGAAAGAATGGATAAGAAGAAGTGAAGAAATAGGGATGTGTTAAGAATAAACACACGAGCACCAAGTTAATCACATTGAAAATATGAGTTTGATTTTGTTCCCAATACATCAAAGATTTTGGGAAGCATGGGTATTAGTAATAAAATTGGATTTCAGATGAATTAAAAATAGAAAGGAGTTTGAGGTCAAATCCTTATGTTGTTCTTTTGTTAAAAAAATGCATCATGCAATCTCTAAATGCAGCTACATGCATACTCTTAGGACTTTGTCACTGATTTGCAGATATTGTAGCATTTTTATCATCATTGGGCACTTTTGGAATGGATACCACCTAATAGTACAACCATCACTAATACCCATTGATATTATGAAAGTATGAATACTATGTTTTATTGAAATGTCAGAAATAGAATTAGGCATCAAGGCATGGAAGCCAGGATAAAAAAATAGTCACCTTCCTTTTATTATATTAGATTCTATGTAAGGCAAGATATTGAACCCGCAATGACCTTGAAAATTCATATCCTTGGGTACATTATGCTTCGTATACTTTAGTGAGAATTTGACTTAGAAAACATACAAGGAGATTGTTTCAACCTCACCATAGTTTACACATAACAAAGATTGAGATATATGCGGCTATCGACTCATAGTGGCAGTTCTTACCATAAACATCCAAGTTAGGTGAAATTTATAGGATTACTTGGAACAATCACCATACACATAAAACCAAGAAAATGTTATGCCCCCATCCTTGCGACTCGTTGTCATTGCGCAGACGTCATGGAGTAACTCGAAAGACATAACAACCATCAATTGTCAATCATTCAAATAAAATTCATAACTGCTTAGATGCCCCCAGTGAAAATATCAAGGGTTTATAAAAGAGTTATAATCAAACCAAGATCAAACTATGTTTAAGTAGTATTGAGAAATACTATTGATTCATTTTTTGAAGCGCAGTATAGATTCAACAATCAAAAAGTTGGAATTCAAGCAATATGTGTTCCATGTCTGTGTACAATTTCATTCTTGTTTGCAATCCCAGGTGGGTCACTGTTCATGTTAGTGAAATGTTTGTGTCATCCTTGTGTTGTGAAAGTGATAGTGGTAGTGAAAAAGTTGAGAAGCGTAGTGTCAAAAATGCCCCTAGTGTAGAATGACTTGATCCTAAGACAAAAATACAGACAAATCCCAAGCGAGGATAAGATAGTTGTTTTAGGAAACTAAATTAGTGTTTTAGCATAGGTGTAATTGTGAAGGGTCAGTATTAGTGATGCTTTGATAGATGGAGTGTAGAACACAAGTGATGCATGATTTTCACCACTTGGCAAGATCTTTTCTTTCTTTGCTACCAGGATGCCTATTTTACCAGGTTTGTCATCTAGGCTCTTTTTTCTTTTTCAATTTATTTTTTATTTTTTATTTTTTTATTTTTTGAATGTTTTTGTAGTATCAAGGCACCTGTTTACTAGGTTTTCACCAAGGATACCTTTCTTCAGGAATTTTTCCACTGTTTTGGGATTTCTTCAGGATCAATTTTCTGAATGTTTTTATTATTTTCTAAAAACTATTTGTTGTATAGGCTCTGCTAGCCGAACATTAAGCATAGAACTGCTTCAAATATAGAGTATTGATAGGATCTAGAAGAACATCTCCCTCAGGTGTAGCTAATTGATAAGCTCCAGTCCCAAAAGTAGCCATGATAACATAAGGTCCCAGCCAATTAGGTTCAAATTTTCCTTTCTGTTCTCTATTGGGCTGGTTCTTAGGATTTTCCTTTAGGACAAGATCCCCCCACTTCAAATTTTCATGGTTTGACCTTCTTATTGTAGCCATTAGACATACATGCTTGGTACACCTTCAGATGATCGAACACCTATTGTTTGCGCTCATCTAGTAGGTCTAAAGAATTTACCCGATCGATGCGGTACTGCTCATCAATAATAAGACCTTGCAAAGATGGGATTTCAACCTCGATAGGGAGTACTACTTCAGTGCCATAGACTAGAGAAAATGATATAGATCCACTTGGTGTTCTGATGCTTGTTCTTTAGGCCCATAGTGCCAGATTAAGTTGTAGATGCCAGTCTCTACCAGACTTACTTACAGTTTGGTGTAGGATTTTGAGAATATTCTTATTAGATGCCTCAGCCTATCCATTACCTTGAGGATAATAGATTGAGGAGCAGTGTTTAGTGATGTGGAAGTGTTCACAAAGGTTATCAATGTCTTGATTTTTAAATTGGCCCCCATTGTTTGTTACAATTGATGAGGGTATCCCATATCTACAAATAATGTAGTTCAGAATGAACATAGCCACCTGTTTGCCAGTGGATTTCATTAGCAAAATGGCCTCAACCCACTTCGTAAAATAATCAGTGGCAATAATGATGAACTTGTGTCCATTTGAAGAATTGGGATATTCCAACCACGTCCAAGGCCCATTACGAAAATGGCCAATGTGTAGTGAAAGGTATAAGTTCTCTGGCAGGAGCATGGATTAGATTTCCATGTGTCTAGCATTTAAGACATGTTTTGAAAAACTAAATAGCATCTTTCTCCATGGTAGGCTAGTAATAGCCTACTCTGAGTAGTTTCTTAGCTAATGAAAATTCATTCGAGTGTGATCCACATACACATTCATGGAATTATTTTAATGTGAGATCAGACTCTTCAAGTTCTTAACACCTAAGAAGTGTACCGTCAAGACCTCATCGATAAAAGTTATTAGTTATGAGGACATAACATGATGTTGTCCTAATCAGGGATCTTTTCTCATTTCTAGATAGATCATTGGGAATAGTTTGGCCAGTTAGGTAAGAAATGATCTTGGCATAGTGAGATTGGTCTGGGGTGTTCAAAGCATAGATTACTTGGTATTTAGGGGTATCAAAAGTAGGATAGGAGAGTTCTTCCACCAAGAAGTCATAGCAGAATTGATGCTCCTCCAGTTGTAACATGGATGCTAAGGTAGCCATAGCATCTGTAGCTTTATTCTCTGATCTTGGTATTTGCTAGAAGGTGATGAAGACAAATTACTTCTTTAAATCATCAACCAGTTTCTTGTAGGGCATCAACTTCTCATCTTTCATCAGATAATTGCCATTGACTTGATTGATAATGAGTTGAGAGTCACCATACATGTGTAACTCTACAACTTTCCATTCCATGGAAAGCTTAAGACCGTTGACCAGTGCCTCATATTCTGAAATGTTGTTCATGCATGGAAACAACAATTTGTAAGCCTTAGGAATCTTGTAACCTTGAGGAGTTATGAATAGAACTCCTACTCCAGAGCCTTGTTGAGTGAATGAACCATCAAAGTACATCTTCCATGGATATTAAGTTAGATGCATGATTGTTTCATCCAAGAATTCAATCTTTAATGGTTCATCATGCTGGAGTGGTGAATCATCCAATTGATCTGCAAGGACCTATCCTTTAATAGCTCTCTTTTCTACGTATTCAATATCAAATTCACTTAGAATCAGGACCCATTTTGTTGAACACCCTGTTAATGCTATTCTACTTAGGAGATATTTTAAGGGATCTATCTTATCAATGAGATTTACTATATGTGACAACATGTAGTGTCTTAATTTTTGTGATGCGAAGACAACTGCTAAACATGCTTTTTCAATAATGTTGTAATTGAGCTCATAGGAGACTAGCATTCTACTGATGTAGTAGATAGCTCTTTATTTCTTTGTTTCATCCTCTTGTGCTAATAATAATCCTAATGATGTAGTTGTAGATGAAATATTGAGGAGAAATGGCTTCCCATGAATGGGTGCCATAAGAATAGGTGTAGCCAGGTACCCTTTTAGTTCTCTAAAGTTGGCTTCACAGTGTTCATCCCACTTAAAAGTGACCCCTTTGTGTAGTAATTTAGTAAAGGGTTGTGCCCTATCTGCAAGTTGGGACATGAATCTCTTGATTGACTGGAGTCTCCCTTTTAGTGTCCTCATTTGACTGATGTTGCATGGAGGAGTCATCTCTAGAATAGATTTAACTTTGGTAGGATCTACTTCAATTCCTTTTGCTGAAACTATAAACCCTAAGAGCTTCCCTGATTGTACTCCAAAGGCACACTTCTTTGGATTGAGCTAGAGTTAAAACTTCTACATTCAATCCAATTATTTTCTAAAGTTAGCAATGTGAGTGCTCCTTTCTTTGGATTTGGCTAAGGTGTCATCCACGTAATCCTCCATGTTTTTATGCATCATATCGTGGAATATAGTAGTCATTTCTCTTTGATATCTAGCACCAACATTCTTTAACCCAAATGGCATGATGTTCTAGTAAAATATGCCCCATGCACATGTAAATGCAATCTTATCTTGATCCTCAGGGGCAATTTTGATTTGATTATAGCCCGAGAATCCATCCATTAATGAATACATCTGGTAGCCTGCTGTGAGGTCTATGATCATGTCGATGTTAGGTAGTGGGAATTCATCTTTCGAACATGCTTTGTTTAAGTCTCTAAAGTCCATACAAATCATGATAGACTTATCAGATTTAGACACGGGGACCACATTAGAAATCCATCTTGCATAGGCAATGACTCTGATAAATCTGGCTTTCAACAATTTCTCTAGCTCTACTTTTACTAATAATGCAACATGAGGATGCATATTTCTAAGTTTTTGTTTCACGGGATTGATCCCGAGAGCTATAGATAAGTGGTGCATGATTAGGTTAGGATCAAGTCCAGGCATATCTGTATAAGACCATGCAAAGTTGATCTTCTTCTCTTTCAGGAATTCTGTGAACCGTGTCAGTTCAATCAGTACTGAAGACCTTTCCTAAAAGTGCTTGGGGAGGATATCAAGAATCCCATATTTTTGTGCCTCTGAGAGGTTTTCACCATCAGATGCATCTTTTCTCTTTACTATTTTGGGATCTGATACTACCGCAAAGTGGTTTTCACCATCAGTCCTCTTTTTCTTTTGTTTTGTCAAATTTTGACTGAGAAACTTGATATCCTCCTGTGACATATTCTTTCTCCTTGCATTGGTGGAAGAGGGATGAGGTTCACAAGCATTTAGATATCAAGCCAGAGTATAGTCATTGGGAAAGTCAAGGATAGGAGCAAGATCTGTTTTAGTCCAATCAATTAGGTTTGGAAGTATCAATGATAGGGAGTCAGGCTCTGGAAAGGACAACATCACGTTAGCATCATGACTATTAACTGACATGACATGTTCTGTTAAGTTAATTTATTCAATGTTTAGATCAATAAGAGTGAGACCATTATAAAAAGGGTCATTGTTATTCATATGTGGACCAAACTCTAGTGACTCATCAGTAGAACTCTCATCATCATCTCTCTGTAAAAGGAGGCTTCTTGCTTGTGGCCTCTGAAATTCTTCTAGATTTATGTAATCACCAGTTTCTTCATCAATGATTGGGGGAAGGAAATCTTCTTCTGCTTTAGGATTATCAAGGTCATTGGGAGTAGTGTTAGGCTTTTCATGAGGAGCTGAGGGAGTTGCAAACATGTGAATTTTATCTATTCCAATATCTTCAGCGGTGACCGATATCTCATCCCATTCATAATCATGAGAGTGGGTGCCCTCATCATCAGATCTATTTAAGTATTCAGCAATAGTTATTTGATGTACCCGGTTAGCTACCTATAGATCAAAGTATGGTAGATCAAGGACATGTGAAACCATGACCAATTTCCCTTAGTTAGGATGTAAATCCTGTCGACGGGGTGTGCTTTCTGTAGCTATTGCTATCAAGGGTATCTATGAATCATCTGTTGTTGAGTCTCCTACCTCTTGAATGGGAGGTTGTGCTAACAAAGGGGTGTGAATATCTTGTGGTACCTCAAAGATGTGTACATAAAATTCTCCTTGGTAGTTGGGATCCTCTATGCCAACATGTAATAATCTTTCATATGACCAATCCTCTAGTTCTTCTATTTCATCACTCCCTTTATCTGAGTTTGGGATATCTTTTGAAGCAGGTTTATCATTTTTAGTATTAAAACCCAGTCCTATCTTGTCTCTAGTATTCTGAAACTCCATGGGTATAGGCTCAATAAGTCCCCTTCCTGTGTCATTTAGAGGTCCCTTTCCTTTGTATCCAATCTATTTGAGGAAATCATATCCCTTTCCATACTGTTCTAGGGATATCTCTACATGTTTGACTTCATCTTCCTCTGGTTCTCCTTTATAAAGCCAGTCCAAGACTGCCTATTCGTCGGTGTTATCTGAAGAAGATGTGTATGCCTTTATCATGCTAGTTTCTTTGTGTACTTTTGGCTCCTTGGATACAGTAGGTGTGAATGTTGAGGAAGGTTTTCCATAGGATCTCGGTGATACCAAAAGTTTTGTCATTGAGGGAGTCAAGTCTAGCTTGTATTCTCCCATACCTGTTTCTTCAAGTTTTAAGGTTTGCCAAAAATCTTCATAACCATGTCTTTGGTAGTCTTAGGAGTAATTGCATCCATAGCCTCTTTGTTATGTAGGATCATACTACCTGCTTTGATATTATTACAAGTATAGTTAGCATCTGTAGGAATAGTCACTTCCACCCCATTATGTGGGAACTTTATGCACTGGTGGTAAGTAGATGGTACAACTTGGCTTTCATGAATCCATGGTCTTCCCAATAGGATGTTGTAGGCTAAGGGTAAATCTAGAACTTGACATGTGACATTCCTCTCAATTGGTCTAACTCTGATAGGTAGAACAATAAGACATTTAGAGGATCTTTCTTCCTCATCATAATCTTTGATTGTTATCTTGCTTCTAGAATCAATTGTTTGTCCTAAGAGACCCAGTTTCTTGATTAGATCAAGGGTAAAAATATTCAATCATGTTCCTCCATCTATCAACACATGTTGAACTCAAGATTTATGAATGAGGACTTCGATATGGATGGGTTGATTATGTGGATGAGTCAATGAATTATCATCCTCTTTAGAAAAGGAGAGGTAATGTGGTGCTGAGATGTGATTGACCATCGCTTGAAATTTGTCTATATCAATATCCTTTGGAATGTTAGCAGCATGTAGAGCTTGTTCTAGGATTTCCCTATGCACTATGGATATTTTGAGCAAGTCAAAAATGGAAATTTTGGTAGAGGTTCATTGTAATTCGTCTACCAAGTCATACTTTTCTCTAGGAATAGTAACCGCATGTTTTTCTATAGGTTTGGGGATAGTAATGGTAGGAACCTTGGATGTTGATGTTGGTTTTGGGGGTCCTTTGATTGTGACCTACACTTGGCTCCATGTTACTACATTCGAGTGGAATGAAACACCTTTGATTGTGACCACATTGATTGATTCAGTCTTAATGTCTAGCATATTAATTACATTGTTATTATCGGAATAGGTGTAGTTCACTTCATTACTCTTCCCTTTAGATGTTTTTCCTTTGTCGTAATTAGGGAATGGCTTATTGAACATGGTATGATCCTCATTGGTAGTGTGTCTATCTACTTTGATCTTACCTCCTTTGATGAGGTCTTGAATGACATGTTTGAGCTTAAGGAAATTGTTAGTCTTGTGTCCTTTGTTTTTGTGAAAGACACATTAGGAATTATCATCCCACCACCAAGGTTTGACCATTGGTTCCCATAGTTTTGAATTAGGAATTGTGAGAAGCTTGTTATCTAATAGAGTCTTCAAAACAATCTCGAGAGGTTCTCCCAAAGGAGTGAATGTTCTATGACATTTGGAAGTCCATGATCATTCCTTGTCATTATCATTATTTATTTTGGGTATAGGGGTCGTGACCTTGGCGTCCTTGCTTGCTTGCATACTATTGGTTAGATTGAATACTTCAGTTTTAGGGCCAATATTGGATGCATCTACTACGCCATCATTGACAACATTTTTGTTTTGCTTCCACCATTTAGGCTTGGAGTTAGAGTTTTTTGATTTGTTTTCACCTTGAAGATTGATCTCCCCTCTTTTGACCATGACTTCCTCAATACGGAGGACATTTTTAATCATTCTATCAAAGCTTGGTGAGTCTTTCATTTGTAATGCGTAGTTTAATTCTGGCACCAAATTATTAACGAAGATTTCCATCTTCTCAGATTCGGGGATAGATCTTGAATATTGTGCAAAGATCTTCCTCCATCTTTGTACGAAGCGCGTAAATGATTCACCAGTCTTCTATTTAGTATTACATAGATCCATCATGGTTACATAATGTTGTATGTTATAGGAGTAATGTTGGATAAAGAGTTGAATTAGCTCCTCAAATGTTTTGACTTTAGGGTTCAGTTTTGAGAACCACTCCATGGCATTGCCTCCTAGACTTCCTGGAAAGAGTCGCAAGAGGTATGTAGGTTCATGCATGTATTCTATGCTCAAAACATAGAATTCCCTTACATGATCGTGTGGGTCAGTTTCTGATGTGTACTTGTCGTACTTTGGTCTTTCCACGTTGGGAGGAAACAAAAACATAGTAATACTCTTATCAAAAGGGAATGGAAAAATGGAGTCCAAAGAGTATGGTGATTTCAGTTTAGCTTTCTCTTGTTTGAGGTTTGTAAGCTCTATTTTCATCAATGTGAGTTGCTTGGTGAGAATGGATATAGGAGTTGGTACCTCCTTTTCTTTGAGTTTTTCCACCTCATAATCCAGGGGTAATTTGACACCCTTGGATGCTAGATGGAGGAAGTATTTCTCTTTATCGTCATCAATTATCCTTTCCAATATCTTGTGGAACCTCTTACTCTGTTTGAGTTTATCATACTCATCTTTAGGGATCCCCCCCTCACTGTTCGATCCAAATGGATCATGTTCAAAGGTGGTTTCTTCATTCTCATCTAGATCTTCATGTTTTTGACTCTTTCTATTGTCATATTCTTCAAAAGATGCACTCCATTTGCGAGTTTTTCTATCCATTTATGGAGAGTCTAGATCGAGTAGGTAATTATGAGATGTTTCTCCTAGAAAGTGTGTTGATTTAGGAGGCACTTCTGATCCTTTAGATGTGTACTTGTTGCATCTTGTGTTAACCATTTGGTTCTCTCAACTTTTGTCAATGTTTCCCAATAGTGTCAGCTAGAGTCTCAAATCATTCAAGTGAGTGTGTCTAGGTGGAAGTATCATTTGAGTTTTGGTGGAAGTAAATGATTCCAGTGTTAGAGGGTTAGAATTCCTTGATAATGAGCTAGGAACCAAGTTTTTTGTAAGAAATGGGTAGACCACACCTATTGAGACAGATTGCAAGAGGCTGATAGGACATGCAAGGTAGACGTCTGAAAAAGTTTTCGATATAGCTGTTACCCAAATTTTCCCCATTATGAAGATTTTGGCTATAGGTGGAGTAAAATAAGGCTCCCATGAGGGTTGAGCTTAGCCTATGAGGTTGACCTTAGTTTATGACCTTGGTTGTGTTTTACAGTCTCTACAATTCCTGCTTTGCCTTGCCCATGCAAATAATCTAAGTGTTTAAAAACCTATGTATTTGATAAACCCTAGTTACCCGAGATCTGTTCTAAATCCTTATTACCTTTCAGGTGACTTAAGTTCTTGAAATTATCATGTGCACATTTCTACCTTGCATAAGTCTCTAAGTCGCACGATAAAAATAGAATATTCCAAATCATCTGGCAACCCCAAGTCTCGCTACTCTCATGATCTCGTGAAAGAAAAGCATCTTCCATTTTGATTTGGAGACTCAGTGATGATCGTTGGATCAGATGATGATCAGAGGGGAGTTAGGAAATATCTTAATTCAAACTAGAGTTGGCAAAATACCTGGAGATCACATGAATCAGTATAATTCCTGCCTACGGGTGTGACTTAAGTTCGGAGATGGGTTAAGTTAACATCTTTTCAGTTGGGTGGTCTCATAATTAAAAGGGAATATTCTATCAAGAAGCACAGACTTGGCAACTGCTGCCCAGTTTAAAGAAGTTTTAATGCTTGTTGCATAATCTCATGATAAAGCTAGGGTTAGCGAAAAGGTTGGGAGACTTAGCGGCAAAGAGAAAGTATTAACCTGAGGTTATGAGGCATTGCTCGGGTAAATAAAATGATCCAATGGCTGCATTATAAAATGAAAAAGTATTTAAATCTCCAGCATCAATACATAAATCCATTCCACATGCAACCATTATAATTTAAATATTCAAAGGAAATTCAAATATCTGATCTCAGAAGTTATTGCAGAACCAGCTTGCAGAGAGGTAGATAGATTGGCCGACTTCGTAGAAGCAAAATTTATGATGGTAGGAAGATTTCAGATGTTATATTAGATCGATCAAGGATATTTTTAGAATGCATTTATGAATGAAGATGATAGTTTTAGGGTTTCTAAAAAATCCTTTTGTAATCAATTGTAACCCTAACAAGATCAGATTGACTCCAAGCCTATGTGCCAGGGAGTATATATATCAGTTTTGAGAGCTTTAGAGCTTAGAGTTTTCCTGACTTGGAAATTATCTGTGGCACTCTTTCTACCTTCTAATTTTTGTAGTTTTTAATCTTTCATTGATGTTTAGATATTATAGAGGCTTTTTGTGAAATATTTTCTATCCCTGGGCTTCCTTGTCTGAATCTCTCTTACTAAATTAGAATATATTGAGTGATTTCTAGTGAAACATTGGAGTCTTTGAGCCCGCTTTCTTTTTCAATAGTGTGTACTACTATGGATGATTTGATTTAGATGAGTTTGTGGATATTCTATAGTCCCCTATCATTTTTTCTCATTCTTGTGCCAAATTGCAAAATTGGATGTCTATTTGTAGGTCATAGTCTGTGTCTACTTATAGTAAATACACTATTGTTTGTGAAATCACTTCTTTCCCTAAATAGCCTCTGTTTGTCTTGGGCATCTCTATGAAATACTTATGAAAACCTATCTAGGAAGTTGTGTTCTTTTGGTTCCAAGGGTTTCATGCTAAGACTAGTCAATGTATTATGATTTAGGTCACCTTCGGTGTATCACCTAGTAGGATAATTTGCTTTCAGTCATTTCCCTTTCATGCATTCCTTCTATCCCTTTTCCCTCAAGAATTTACTTTCCTGTAAAAAAGAAAATTTGGGTGACATATCAAGAGGAACCGGCCTAGAATCTAGAGGTCTCATTTTGGTTAGAAAAAGGTCCCACAACCTTGAGATGATTCCCATGTTACACTAGATTACCAAGACTATGAGAGCTTGGATGAAGGGTGCAAATCTAGTTGTCTAACAATAGCCACAATGAGACCAAAACAAGCAATAAGGATAGGATAAAGAGGCAAAAGGGAATCCAAAATAAACTATCTTCCTTGGAGAGTCAATGATGCAAGTTCCCACTATTCTAATATTATCATCTTCGTTTGGAAAGTGTGAAGTTTGAAGATCGCATTTTTGAGATTTTTCAATGATTGAAAAATACATGTAGACCAAGGTTTTGAATTTTGTTACTTGTTTGAAGAGTTTATCTTTTTAATGATTTTCAGTCACATCAAGCATTTTTGCATTGTTAGGAGGGTGAAACAGACACACATCTTATCCCTATTTGCTAGGTGGAGAATTAAAATCTTTGCTCATTGACATAGGTACACACTCAAATGCTAATCAGAATACAACCATCACTAAGCATGCAATGGCTCCAGTCATGATGTTGTATTAGCCGACTCCAAATGGAAGTGAGGGAACGATATGATGAGTGTCTTGGGATAATTACTTTTTTCCTTGCACAAATATTATCACCCTTTTGGGGGTTGAATCAGGAATTCTTTTAGTTCAAGTGTTGTCTATTATTGGGAAATCCGTTCGAAACCGTCCCCCATAGAATTGCACAAGGAAAAATTGAGGCGTATAGCCCTATGAGTACCTGAATATGTGTAGTCTCATAAGAAAGATTCAAGCGGCTCCGCTCTACACATACCCAAGCATGTTCAAGGAACGATGTCAAAATTCCATGAACAAAATCAGCTCCGTCTTCCAAGGCTTTGGCCTACGAGGAAGGAATTATTTATAGTGAGTTGGAAGGGTTGGCGTAAAACCTGTCCTCACTTGGGTCATTCTCGGGAGATTTTTTCTTCAACCGGCAGGACCTCTACTATTAAATAAACATACAAAGGATTGTCAAGCTTAGGATGTCTAGATTTCTGATTCTTTCAAAGAAGAAGAGCATACTCTCCTAATCCATGTTGTTTTCTCCCAAAATACGCAAATCAATGTTCATTCCTTCAAGCTATGTTGAGCCTGATTTAGATTGTTCCTATTTAAGAAAAAAAGGATGCTGGAAGGTAAATTTTGCCTTGTTCAATTGACCATATTTTTTAGTGCTTTGCTTGTTCAAACTCTGATTCCAAAAGAATTAAATGATTGAACTTGTTCATTTATCCCACAAATTTAGTGCGTTGATTGTTCAATTTTTTATTCCAAATGAATTAAACAATTGAACTTGTTCTTTGAACCACAAGATTTAGTGATTTGTGTTGTTCATTTACTGATCCCAAAATTAGACGATGAGGTTTGCTTTGTTTAATTACTCCAAATTCTTCTCAAATCATAAATTAACTTTTGAGTTTTTTATTTTCCTTAAAAAGGAAAAGAGCATATTCCTCTGGTCAATTTAGTATAAGATTGGAAAATGTTGTTAGTTTTGAAAGCATAAGAAAAGAACATAAGTCAAGATAAAGGATCAACAATCTGTAAAACCACAAGTTAGTATCTTATTTTTTCTCTCCTAGTTCTGACAGTAATCTGCAAACACAAGTTAGGCTAAAAATAGGATCACAATCATGGAAACAACCAAGTTAGCCAGTTAGAAATCAAATTTGCAAATGTTAGAACCTTGTATTTTTGCCCCCTGGATGACAGACGATATTTCAGAGACCCAAAATGATAAACCTGAAAAATGATAAAAGATTGACCCCAAACGATAAAACATACCCAGGATGATATTCCTTTTAACCGAAATGATAATACATACCAAAAATGCAAAAATAATTACCACAAATGACTTTTAGGCCAAAATTTACCTTCCATAAGTGCAGCGGTAGACGATAATAAAACTCCCAAAAATGATAAGTTGCTCCCAGAAACGATAAAAGATTTACTAGAAACGATAAATTGCTCTCGGAAATGATAAAACAATGACGAAAAATGATAAGTTTCTCCCAGAAACGCTAAACTGCCTACAAATTTTGAAAATGTTAAGGGCAAAGAGAAAAATTTAGTGAAATTTCGAGCAATCTTACCCCATGGTGGGCGCCAGAGAGGTGTGTGTGATTTTTGTACCTATTAAGAGACACAACACTTCAATAAATCATTGCATTAGTGAAAACAAGGGGTTAGCAAACATAGAATTCACTAAAATCGATCTATTGCTTCCTATCTAGGAGTGTGAAAAATGACATAATAGCCCTCAGATTAAGCATATTCCAGTGACAAATACAACCTAAGAATGGAAGATTCAAATGAAAAGTTATCTAAATGATTCAAAAAAATGCATGCTAGCTCTAGAAATGGAGATTACAACAATATAAAGTAGAAAGAAGCTATGATGCAATATGAAAGTCCCTAAAACATGAGCAATATTAGATTGCTTCTTCAATTCTCCAAATATGGGCAGCATAAGGATGCTTTCAACTCTTCAAAATTAGGAGCATTATAACAATACAATAAAAGACTGTCAATTTCAGGGCCATTTGAGCTTAAAATCCATCCTATTTATAGGAGAAATGGAGGAAGGGGAGAAGACTCTAGAAGGGATGCCATTAATGAGGGTGTAAGACTCATTAATGAGGTATGGGTGGAAGGAATATGTAAGAGCCATTAATGCTTCATTTATGAAAGCATTAATGAGGTATGGGTGAGGGTTTAAGAAGAATGGGTGAGGGTTTAGAGTCAAGCCCGACAAGGTGGACTTGAGGAAAGGAATCTTGAGATTCCTTGACTTTCTCAAGTAGGTGGAGTTGTTAAACATTCCTTAATGGAATGTGACAAGCTTAAGGGTAGCTTAGGATTAGGTTTAGGGTTTAAGGCATGTGATCAAGAAGATAGAGATGGGAGGAGAGAGAATGAGTGGAGGGGGGATTAGTGAATTGGGGTTAATTAGCTAATTAAGAAGAATTAGCATGTGAGAAGGGGTTGGGATGAGTTTGAACTCATGGTTGGGTAGTTGAGATTGGTTAGGTTTGAAGGAATATTAATGAAATTAATTGTTGTAATAACATATTCACTCAATAATAGGGATTTAATTAATCACTTAAGCCTTTGATTGCTTAGTAGTAAGTAATTAGGACTATAGCCAAATTGAATAAATTGGGCTAGGGGATTGATTTTACAAGTGATGAGGTATAAATAGGATTTCATTAATTCCCTTTAAATTAATTACCTTAGCCAGGTTATGATTTGAATTGATTGAATTGAATTGATTGGATTGGCTAAAGTGATTAATGTAAATTAGTGATTAGATCACACGGGAGATTAAATCTGATTCAAATGAATTATGCCAAGCAGTAACGGGGTCATTTGGACATAATTGGGGGTATGATCACACTTAGGGTAAATAGGGTCTATGGTTAGAGCAGACCAAATCTAGGTGGTTACACCATACTTTCTAACTAGATTACGGATTACAATTTCTTTTTATCCATGGACTATTTCATTCATTGGCTGTATTGCTACATTAGGATTAGGATGTAATAATCTCTTCTAGAAGTAAAAAAAAGGAAATAACACCTAAGTAACAGAATTTGGTATTTCAATGGCCAAAAGTTCGTGGTAAAATAGAAAAGGAAAGTCATGGTTGATAAGTCTTGTAAGGATTCCATTTCCTATAATTTAGACTGAAAAAGAATATATATATATATATATATATATATATATATATATATATATAATGCAGATGTGCAATTTTGATCTTATCAAAGCTATAATAATGGTGTTGTACAACTGTATTTTGCTTATTTCACTTTTAGTCATAAGCTTACTATACATAGTAATACGTAGATTGCCCAAGTTTCCAGCTTTTGATTATCGGTGATAAAGAGTTTTAATAGTTATGAATTTTGGGGTGTAGTGTTTTTTGTGTTTTGAATGATCCTAACGTGTTGCTGACTATGGGAATCTGTATCAACATGAAAAACCACATTTGTGAAGCATCATCTTATAGGAAAATTTGAGGAAAAATAGGAGCATATGTCGACTTCTATATGTATCTTTGAAATATCTTATAAATGTAATTGGGATGTCTTTTATCATTACAAATCATACTTACATTTGTTTAGAGGTTGTAGTAAATAGATGCTCAATTTAAAGTTATAAATCATGTTGATTGTTTACACATTAGATATTCCGAGTATTTTGTTTTGTTTTATAGCTACCATTGGTGTAGAAGTCCATCTTCTTGACTTCAAAAATTGTGGAAAGATTTGTTTTTAGTCTCGGAAAGTTTGGTGGGCTACGTGATGACTACTAGTGAGTTTTACTTTACCTTTAATTTGCATTCTCCCATGCTTATTTCCTAAGTTGGCCATACTCTAGTGGAGTTTTGATTAATTAAATATTTTGGCTAAATATTTGCATAGATCAAATATATTTTTCTTTTATCTATACCTTCATTATTATAGTTATTGATCAGGTACTTGCACAACTCTTTGTGTAATGTTCTTTAGTTTGGATTTATGTGTTTCTTCACTAACCTATGTTCTATGTGAACCTTATACTAGTGAATCATTTTGCATCGATAATTTTCCTAGTTCTTTCCTTAGATTGCTTCATGTTCTCTACTGTTCTCTCTGTGCATGTTCTCTACTGTCATAGTGTAGACAACAAGAATAAGGATCATGCCAAGATTTCTTGGGAACTTCTAGCCCCACTTTGTGCATCCACAAACAAGTGTACATGTGTTGCATTTGTAGGGTTTCAAGTGTACATGTGTTGCATTTGTAGTTTTATTGATCAGTAATCATCCCTGAAGTTGATTTGAGTGCCAACACAAAGGGTATTGATCTATGTTTTAGAGAAAAGAATGAGCCTTTTCTTATAGCTGAGGGGCTTGTTCCATAGAAGAGATAATTTTGTAATGCTATGGGAATGGATAGCGAGGTAGGGGGCTATTCAGGTTCATCTCCAAACTTGTATATAAGCTTATTTTTAATTTCTTCATCCTGTTGGAGCTGCATAGAAACACAAGACTCTTTCAAAAACATAGTAAAATTGATTAATATTTTTCATAATAGAGAAATTAAATAGAAACCAAGATCTTACAAGTTTGAACTCCTCTTGAAGATGATCTCCACCATAAATCATGATAGCGGTAACATACATTGCCACTGCTATCTTTTCTGGGAAAACTTCTGATGCATATGCCAAACTTACTCCCCTAGAACTGCACCCCATAAGAACTATCTATGACACATAATTACTAAAAACTGTCATAGCTTAAGTTGTAATGGTATCTCTATAATAATTTCATCTTATAGATCTCTCTATTGAAAAATTACAGAGTATCACGTATGGAACAAATTTAAATAATACAATTGAAATTTTGACCTATTCAGATGATTCATCTGAAACAATCATATCATATCATATAAATATATCAGTTATTAAAGAAACATGTGAATGGAAGTTACTATGGGTGAAGGATAACCCATGAGAATGGAATTCATAATGGTGCATATAAAGATTTTACCTCATAGATCTCTCCATTAGGAAAGGATAAAAGGAAATTAGGCTATACATTATCAAACAAAATACCTTTTCATTAGAAACATAATACCTTATCATTTGAAGGGAGGTGAGAAAGCAAATCCATGAGAGGTTGTTTGTACTCCTCAAAGGAGTGAATTGAGTCTACAAGAGAAGGATCTGTGACTACACTTTTGAGATTAATGGCAATGACTATGTGGCCATCTTGTTGCAGAAGATGGACCAATTTGTACCAACACCAACCTCCATGATTAATTCCATGCACCAGTACAAAATGGTAAATGGGTTTACTTGCCATAATTTTTAAAGTGAAATATATTTAAAAAAAAACATAGAGTCACTTTTTTGACCTTCGTGACAGTGACAGTTGACGAGAATTCTATACAAATGATGAATTGATCAACATAACTCCATCGTTTGTATAGGATTCTTGTCATGGAGTAGTCACAAAAGTGATAGACTGTGAAAAGGGATCAGGGTGAGAGGTGCACACAACATATTTATTACAGCCCTCTTTTTACGACCTTTATGACGTCGGTCTTACAAAGGCTATAACAAACATGGTAAGTTGGGACAAAAAAACTCTGACAACAATAGTGGTCATTTGGTCAACCAATCTGTATCAAAAAATTGATGAACTCACGTAAAAAATATGGAAAAAACTTACTACTGTGGAAATAATGTCACACAGTACTTGGATACATAATTTGTTTTACCTACTAGACCTCTGACAGTTGATCAATTGAGAGAAAAGCACGAACACAATTCTATGATGATAAAACTTACTTCCTCACTCTCCAATGCATAATTTGAAGATGTCAAATCATGCACCACTGCAAAGCAAATGTGGGATAGACTCAAGATAGTACATGGAGATAAGAATGTGGTGAGAGAAAAGGCAAAAATCCTAAGAGGTAACTTTGATGGCCTAAGAATGAAAGAAGAAGAAAACATAACTCAGTACAGCTGGAGAATCAAAGAAGTTGTAAATTCTATCTGAGGAGTATGAGGTGGACTTGAAGAAGAAACAGTTGTAAGAAAAATTCTCAGAACATTACTGCCTTTTTATGCTATTAGAGTATCTGGTATACAAGAAATTTGAGCATTGGCAAATAACAATGTTACTCTAGATAGTTTGATTTGTAGACATATTTCATTTGAGATGAATAACTTTGACAATAGTGTATTACCAACTATTGAGTCTACATTCAAATCTTCTTTGAAAGTAAGTAAGTCAAGTCATAAACACACTATGAGAAATGATAGTGAAATTAATAGTGATGAACACGAACTTGATGAGATTGCAGAGAGGCAAAGGTAGATACAAAATAAAATTACCACTGGTATATTTTAATAGTAAAGAGATTGGGCACTTTACTGCTAGATGTCCTAACAAGAGAAAAGATGATAGAAGAAATGAAAAACCCTATGAAAAGAAGTTTGATAGAGGTGATGACTGAGATTACCAAAGCAACCGACAATCTGATAGAATAGATAACCGAGACTACAACGACAAAGGAAGGAAGGCTTGTTACCTAGATGAGAACAAAGCTGAAAAATTTGACACTAAGTCTAATGAAGATATTGAGGTGGTATTTGTTTCTATGAAGGATGATTCAGACGAAGAAGAAAGGTATGTTGAGACTGCACTCATATCTAAGGTTAGTAAAAATGATGTTTGGATTATTGATTGTGGATGTACTCACCACATCACTAGAGATAAGGAAAAGTTTGAAACTTTTGAATATTATAATGGTGGATCAGTAAGAATGGGTAATGACTCACCTTGTTCAGTTGAGGGTAAAGGAATCATAATGTTGAATAATCTGATCAGATGTGAAAATGCATATCAGGTGAAAGGACTTAACTATAATCTATTGAGTGTTTCACATCTAAATAACAAAGGTCACTAAGTTGCATTTGAGAACAAAAAGGAAAATATCTTTAGTGAATCAGGAAGGTTGATTGGTACCGGTGAACAAACAAAAGGAAACCTATTCTATCTTGATTATATTAAGACCACTTGTTTACTGGCTAGAAAAAAAGACATTTGGTTTTGGCATAAAATGTTATGTCATGTGAATTTTGACAACATGATTAGGATAAGAAATAAGATAAAGTTAAGAGGTTTACCAAGCATGTTAAAACCGGACCATGTCTTGTGTATGAATTGTCAAAAAGGTAAAATAACAATCTCTAGTTTCAAGAGAAAAACCTACACATCTAATGCTATTCTAGAACTAGTCCATATTGACTTATGTAGACCAATGAGAACAAAGAGCTACTATAGTGATCGATACTTTATTCTTTGTGTTGACAATTACTCTAGAATGATGATTGTTATGTTCTTAAAATAAAATTCAAAAGAATTTAAGATGTTTAAATGGTATAAAGCTATAGTTGAAAAACAAAGTGGAAAGGAACTAAAATGTCTAAGGTCAGATAGAGGAGGAAAATTTATTTCTAATGAATTCACTAACTTTTGTAATGAGCATGGAATTAAAAGACAGGTTTCTGCACCAAGAACACCCCAACAAAATGGGATTGCTAAAAGAAGGAATAGATCTATTATTTATTGTGCCAGAACACTGATGATTGAGAAAGGAATCACACAAACATTCTGGAGAGAAGCTATCAGTACTTTTGTCTATATATTAACTAGAGTTCAATTGAAGAAAGACACCAATAAGACACCCTATAAGCTATGGTATGGATACACACCTAATGTAAGTTACTTTATAATTTTTGGAAGTCAATGTTATATTTTGAAAGATGATAGAAATGGAAAGCTTGACTCCAAAGGTGATGAAGGAATATTTCTAGGTTATTCTACCATAAGTAAGGCTTATAAATGTCTTAACAAATCCTCTAAAAAAATCATTGAAAGTGCAAATGTCAAAGTGGATGAATTTGCTGAGAAAAATGATGAGGAAAGTAGAAAGGAACCAAAAGACTACAATAGGTTTGCCTATAGTTAAGAACTTGACACTATGTCCAAGTAACAATGCATTGCTACTAAGCAACAAAACAATGCACCCAAGCATCAGGCTATAAACACCGAATTTAGGAAAGTGCACACAATGATGTACCGAGTGATGAAGATCAAAATGAAGGCCAAGATGATGATTTGAATGATGAACAAATATATGAATTGGTACTTGCCAATTATGTCAGAAGAGACCATCCAAAGAACCAGATCATAAAGGATGGAATGAGAACATGAAGTAATTCTCTGAACACTAGATGTCTGATTTGTGATTTTGAGCCTAAATCTGTTAATACTACACTTGAAAATCAGGAATGGGTTAGTGAAGTGAATGAATAAATTGAGAAGATTGAAAAGAAAAAACATGGGCATTAGTACCTAGAAAAAATGACAAGAATGTCATAGGTACCAAATGGATATTTAGAAACAAGAAGAATGAGAATGGAGAAGTCACAAGGAACAAAGAAAGACTAGTATGCAAAGGGTATGCACAAGAAGAAGGTATTGACTATGGAGAAACCTGTGCACTTGTTCCTAGACTAGAAGGAGTAAGGATTCTACTTTCTTATGCTACATTCAAAGAATTCAAAGTATACCAAATGGATGTCAAATCTGCATTCCTAAATGGAATGCTAGAAGAAGAAGTATACATTGAACAACCTGAAGGGTTTGTTCATCCTAACAAGAGGAACATGGTTTGTATACTATATAAATCCTTGAATGGATTGAAACAAGCACCAAGAGCATGGTGTGAAATAATTCACTATTATCTCATAAGTATTGGATTTGTAAGAACAAGTGATAACAATAATCTATATTTAAAAGAAGATACTGATGATAACATTCTGATTGCTAAAATATTTGTTGATGATATCATATTTGGAGGTAATGATATGTTATGCAAATCATTTGGTGATGAAATGAGAAAAGAGTTTGAGATGTCAATGTTTGGGGAGATCAAATTTTTTTTTGGTCTACAAATTCTTCAACAGGATGTAGGCATCTACATCACACAATCCAAACACATCAAGGAAGTTCTCAAGATATTCAAGATGGAAGATTCCAAACCAGTTGGAACACCTATGGAAACCAGACACAAATTGACAAAGGAAGACAAGTCAACAAAGGTAAATAAGACCCTATATAGATCTATGATTGGAAAACTCATGTATGTTGTACATACTAGACTAGATATAGCACATGTAGTTGGAATAGTTGCAATATTCTCTACTAATCCCAAGGAATCACACATGATGGTTGTCAAAAGAATTATGAGATATCTAAAGAATACCAAAGACTATGGTCTATGGTATAAAAGAGAAGTCAAATTTGAGCTTCAAGTATATACAGATGTTGATTGGGCTGGAAACATAGATGATAGAAAGAGCACAATAGGAGGAGAATTCTTTATGGATGACACACTTGTCACATGGATAAGTAAAAACTAAGGATGCATCTCATAATCCACAGCAGTAGCAGAATATGTGGCTACTGCTACAAATTTCTCTAACATTGCATGGATAAAGCAATTAGTGAAAGGTATGAATATGGAAATCCTTGATCTAGTGATTATGTATTGTGATAATATAACTACAATAAACATTTCAAAGAACCCTATCATGCATGCTAAGACAAAGTATATTGCTATAAAGTATCTTTTCTTAAGAGAACAAGTTCAAGAGAATTAAGTGATACTAGAATATGTACAATCCAAAAAACAATTAGCAGACATATTCACAAAGCCATTGCCAAAAGATACATTTGAGTACCTAAGGAAGAGACTAGGGGTCTGACCCTTGTCTACTGGTCATTAAGTTGACTAGAATGCTGCATCATCATACACATTATCAAAAGATAAATCATCTTGATGCAAAGCTAAGAGATGGACTGCAAAGACATATCAATAGACAACAAGGTACTTATCTACACTGAACACCAGAGAAATTGTTGGCTACTACAGAGCTAAATTGTTGGTAGAGAGGAAATTCAAGGAATATATTAGGGAGATAGATACTATATGTTTGGAATTTCTATCAAAGGGAGAGATGTACTCAATGAATATATCCATATGAAATATCTATCATGATCATCCAAAGAGAGAAAAAAAATCCATCAAAGAGAGGAACAGTCAAAGGGAGAGAAAACATCTGAGAAAGATTCAAAGAAACAACCATCCATCTTAGGGAGAGAATGGGAGAAAATTTAACACTTCATATCTATCCAGAAAAGGGAGAAGAGATTCTATAACAAAGGGAGAGACAAAATTGGAAGTTGCTACATCTATCCAATGAAGGCAATGAAGAATGAAGAAAAGTACTCTACAAGAATCAAATCAAAGATAGAAGAGCTTACCGAGAGTCATATATTTGTATTGGTTATAGAACAATAATTTGGGAGATTTTGATGAACTACAACTGATATATTTCATATTGTATTAGTAGTATGTTACGAGTAATGCCAAAGGGATAGATTGATGAACTATAACTGATTGAATGTTTGAAGATGACAAAGTTGAAGATCACTGAGCCGCAAAAAGTAAATGCAAGACATTAAATCAGTTAATGTATTGTATTTTCATTGATGTAAACATAATATGGTATGATTTCTCATACACATATTGTCACAACACTTAAAGATCTGAAGAGACAAAGTTTTTTGTCATTGGTAATCATGTACATTGAGTGACAGTAAACCCTGACGGACAGTGAACCCCGAGAATAGAAGTTCACAGTGTTACCCGAAGGATAGTGTTACCCAAGAAAGTGATACCTGAGAAAGCATTACTGAGCTAACTGTAGTTGTCACCAAATAGAACTGAAGTTGATGCCCGATCTATCTGCAGTAGTCACTGAGAAAAACTAAAGTGTTTACAGATGGGAACTAAAGTTAGGAAATGACAAAACAACTTAGCTGGGAGGAGATATACTTGGAGTTAACTGATTGTTTACTTTTTTTTCATTGATCAATTAAAAGATAAAGATAAGAAGGAGATTTAAAGCATATTTTATTCCAGAAAACAAGGAGAGATTTAGAGATTAAAACTAAAGCAAGCATGGCGAGCTTTACAAATCAAGAAGTGATCAACAAAGAAAACAATAAGGACAAGAAATGGTGAAATCATGTCTATATAAAGAGATGATTAATTCATTGTAAAAAGAGGAATGTTGAAGATAATTCTGGTGAAGATAGAAGTATTCATGAAAATTTGATCATACAGGCTGAGGAACAGGGCCAATAATTCTCTAGACACCGAGAAATAGAGAAGAAACAACATTCACCGAGAAGAAAGAAGTGGAGAAAAGGAATTGAAGAGAACATTGATCAGAAGAGGTATTATGGACTTACAATAGATCTGAACATCTGCAAAGTTTAGTTGTATTTATGAATAGATCATCTACTGTTTTAGTTTAACCATTTAATCCAAAAATATCTTAATGGAGTGGGATTTAACCATCCTTAATATATTGAGATGCATCCCAAGGAGTATCAAAAGGTTTTCATGTTGACAACATAGTGAATTCTAGGTCAAGTGATAAACTGCTAGTTTTAAATCCTTTAACAATGTCACAATTAACAGTGTGTTTGTAACCTTTAACATGGTTGGCTCTTCACCAAGCTCATTTCAGAAGGGTGAAAATTTTGGGTTACCGATCCTAAGTGGTTTTTCCCTTAGCAGGGTTTCCATGTTAATGTGTCAAATGTGTATATGATTCATTGCTTTGATGTTTTTCTTTACACATTACTAAAATAGGATTGGTCGATAAACACTAAGTTATTTACTATATTTTGGTAAAGGTTAAGAAAAGATAAACTACTATTCGGTAAAGATTAAGGAAAGGATAAATAGTATAATCACCGAGCAGTATATATGTGTTAGATTCACACAAGGCATACATCTTGTAGGACTGAAGATAAGTAGAGTTTTTATATTTGTGATATAAAGTTTTGGATTAAATTTTGAGGGCACTGATTCACCCCCCCTCTCAGTTATTCTAACAGTATATACATATATCTACATATATACATATACATACATATATATATACATATACATATACATATATAATATATATATATATACACATGTATACATATATATATATATATACATATATATATACACATGCATAAATATATACATATATATATATACATATACATATATATACATATATATATACATACATATATATATATATACATATATACACAGGTATACATACATACCTATATATATGTATATATACATATATGTAAATATATACATACATATATATATACATATATATGTATATATGTATATGTATATATATATATATGTATATATATGTACATATAC
>MU226986.1:2472116-2498945 GCA_018584345.1 Thuja plicata
ATACACATATATATATATATATACATACACACACATATATATGTATATATATATGTACATGTATACATGTGTATATATACCTTTATATATGTCTATATACATGTATATGTGTATATATTTATGTATATATATTTATATACATGTATGTGTATATATACATGGTGTAGGAACATCTTGGGTTCTTGAAGAACTTGCATCACTTTGGAGTTTTTTCCTTTTGGACTGATGAAGTTCCCAGTTTGAGATAGTTTTCTAGAGATCTTGCGAGCGGTCGATCTGTTGAGATCTTAGAAAGGAGTGTTCAAGTGGGTTTGTTCCTTGTTGTTCATAGATTATTTTTCTATGATTGCGCTTCTTTTGGTGGAGCAATTTTTTGAGATACTATTGATTATTTATCGGGCAGTTGTGTTCCTGATAACCAGTTGTAGTGAGTTGTCACTGGTTGGTGTGTTTTATGTCTTGGTTGTATTCTGTGGATCTTTAGAATGTGCGGTCATGATATAGTGTTCATGGGGTCATAAGGAAGCTTTTCCTATGATAGAAACTCATTTGGAGTTTCCATATTTGAGTTATGTTGAATTTTGTGACTGGGTTGAGAAAGAAATTTCTGGTTCCAGGCAGTCTTCTGATATTCTGAGATTGATTGAACTGAGGAGATGTTTTGCAGAAGTGATGAAAATGATTTGTTTCTTTTTGTCTATAGAACATAATTATACATGATAGCACTTCATGAGATGACATGGTTTGTGAGATACTATTTTTTCTATTAGGTTGTTGTTGTTCTTCATGACATCGATTCTTGGAGTTAACTGGTTGATTGATCAAGGTTTCAGCTGTTGTTCTGACTGTTGGTGTTGATTGGCATGATTTCCTCTATGGATCTATGTGTGGCCAACTTGATTTGTTGGATAGGTCCTCAAGAAATGAATTAAATGTTGTATTTAATTCGGGTTAAGGCCAACTAGGTCTAACATGTTTCTTGGGATATGTAAAGTTGGTTGAGGCTGACCTATTGGTGGCTTGTATAAATTTAGGGCATGCGTTCATTTGAGAGAAAAAAAGAGAGGGAAGAAGTTTGGAGAATTGATGAATAAAAGAGATGCTACTAGAGGATAACTCTGAGACTTAGGAAGATCTAGAATAGGTCTGAGTTGGGATTTTTTTTTATGTTTTCTTTGTACTTGGCCTAATTTAGGAAGGCATTACAACCTAACATGTATAAAGGAAATTTGAGTAATAAAACTTATTCTTTGGATGAAAATTATGTTGTTCTTGTTTGTATCTTGTTTATTTCCACTATGTTGATAATTGTTGCAACAATTTTATATCTCCTTTGTAGATTCTTTGTGGTACAGGAGCACCTACTACAACAATATGAAGACCTCATCTCTTTGTGGCTCCTAGGGGGTCTTGAGGATTCCTAAGTCCTGCGGATTTAATTTTAGTCCCTTGACCCAATTGGAAGGCCTGGTTCCAAGATTTCACATTGATAAGCCCCTTGGTAAACCATTGGTAAAAGGGCCCCTAGAGTCTAGGATTTGGGTATTTAATGTTTTTAGGTTGTTTTAAGTCAATTAGGAACCTTAAGTTCACTTTTTACAATAATTTTGCACTTTTAGTGCAATTTTGTAAATGTTGACAAAATGTTGTCAAAAGTTGTCAAGCAAATTCTTGACTACATTGCAACTTTACGTTTGTAAAATCTTAATGAATTCCCCAAAGGGAATATGGTTTTAAATGCATTTGTAACCTTTGTGGAAATATTTCATATCCCTTTCAGGCGGGTGGAAAGCATGATAATGTAATTTTTGTTTTTTGAAATAATTGATTTTTCTGCAACAGTCGGATTACAACTCCATGTACGGATCTATACAGTAAATTTAAGGGATGAATTCAATTGGAAAGTAATAAGTATTGTTTCAATTTCATTTTGTCTTTGGTTTGAAGTCTTGAAGTACCTTGGACAGAAAGTTAGTGAATTATCTTTGTGCACTGGTTTGAAACCCTCCTAAACTAGGATTTCCTCAGTAATTTTTGATTTCATATCATGTCCACCCTTGGAAAATCCTAATCCTTGGTGGAATGAGAGATTTTTATTTTTCCTTGATGATATTGGAGTTTTCTTGCAGGGACTCAAGTATTGGTTCATGTGTCAGATGAAGTAAGGTCAGCATCTCTATGTGGTGACTAGAGACCAGAATGGTGAAACAATGACAGTCAAGCTTTGGGGTTGAATCAAACCTTATAATTGAACCTAGAGTGATTTGGAATCATGAAAAATGCTATCCAATCTTTGGTTTATTCCTTCCATCATTATTTTGGGTACTTCCTTCATTGAAGGAGACCTAATTGCCAATTAGGCCTGTTTGACCTTATAGTGGTTGAGTCTCTTCCTTTCCACTTCAGAACCCTTGGCTTTGGGGATTTCTAGTACTCAATAAAGGGTAATCAGAATTGTACTTAGTTTCTTGGTTCTAGAGTAAATATTTTGAGTTATACCCCTTTAACCCTGTGAATAGGGCTACTAGGAATTGAAGGCTTGTTTATGGAACAATCACCTTAAGGATACCCTAAACTTTCTTAATTGTTGGGACATGTCCTATTGGACCTAAAAATACCTTTGACAACTTGGTTCAACCCTTGCAACTTGAGATTAATATCTTGGCCTTATGAATCAATCATATATTGGTTGCATAAGGAGTAGTATTGTTGTAACATATCACACATTGTGAACTAAGTATTGTGTTCATGTCGAGATGTTTCTAGGAGTTTTATGAAAGTAGTGTGGCCCTTTTGTAAAGGTGAAAGTCTAGGCTTGGTGGGTTAGTGTGTGTAGAACCCATTTGTGGAGGTGTTGAGAGAAAAAGTGTCCACCTTCCTTGTGATACCCTACCACTTGCATCAAGTGGTATCAGAGAAACTTATAGATCTTTGGACTAATTCAATTTGCAACCATGTCAGATGGTGGAGAAGACAATGAACTTCCAAATAGGATGAAAAATGGAAAACTACTAAGAGTGGTGAAAGAACATGATGTAGAGAGGAAGGGGATGAGGAAAGAGATGGAGAAGCTTATGAAACAAGTCAACAAAGGGAGTAGTGGAAACTCTTCGGTTGAAGAAGAGGGGATTGAAGAGGAGGCCCCTTTGCATGAGGAAGAGGAGATCCCTATAGACCAGAGGCTACTTGTGAAGACTTTGAAGTCTATGGAGAGGAGAACCATGGACACTAAGCTTGATCTGCCTATCTAAAATGGAAAGATAGATGCAGAAGAAGTTATAGATTGGATGGATGTGCTCACTAGTTTCTTTCACTATGAGGAGATGCCATAACACAAAAGGGTGAAAATAGAAAATTCCAAGTTAAAGGAATCTTCCCTAACTTGGTGGAACTTAACTACAGTAGAGAGGGTGAAGATGGATAAGAATCCAGTTGGTACATGGAAGAAGATGATGGCCTTAGTGAAAGAGGCTTATGTAAAAGAAGATTATGAAGTGAAACTTATAAAGAAAAGACAGAGCTTGAGGAAAAAAGAAATGGATGTCTCAAGGTACACTAAATATTTTCATAGGCTCTCAATGAAATCTAAGATGGTAGAGCTAGAGAGTGTCAAGCTTGAAAGATACATGCAAGGACTAAGAATAAACATTCAGGATGAGTTGAGTTTATGCTCTCCTACTACATTCCAACAGTGCTTTCAATTAGCACTAAAAGTTGAAGAAAAATTTAGAAGAAGACAAGAAGATGGAATTAGAGGAAAGAGAAATAATAATTCTAATAAAAATTTCAAAGGAAGATGCAGTTCATGGGGAAGATGATAGTCAAGCAGTAACAAACCCATAGAGCAGAATCAAGGAGGAAGAGACCAAGGAGAGTCAAGCAATAGAGGAGACTTCATAGGAAGAAGCCCTTTTGGTAGGGGTAGGGGGAGAACCATTGAACCCCTAATGTGTTTTAACTACAATTAGTTAGGTCACCATGTAGGGAGATGCCCTGAGAAGAGGAACAACAATCAAGGTGAAAGAAGAGCACAGTTGGTCCAAGAAAACAATCAAGAACTAGAAGTTCAAGAGGGAACAATACTGATGATGAGACAAGCCTTATTACAAGTACCACACACTCAAGAACCACCCCAAAGGAAGAATATTTTTAGAACAAGGATCAAGTGCCAAGGAAAGGTATGTAACTTGTTAATAGACTCTGGTTCAATAGAGAATTTTATTTCTAAGGAAATGGTACAAAAGTTAGAATTGAAGAAAACACCACATCCTTTCCCTTATAATGTTTCTTGGCTCACTAAAGGGAAACAAACTCTAGTTACTAAATAGGATATGGTAGAATTTTCTCTAGGAGACTTCATGGATAAGATCTTATGTGATGTTTTAGATCTAGATGCTTTCCATCTTCTACTTGGAAGACCTTGGGAATATGACATGGATGCCACCTATAGTTGCAGGAAAACACCTATACTATCATTAGGGATGGGAAAACCTTTACAATGAAGCCACTGCCTGATAAAAAATTAGAGAAGGAACCCACTTTAATTATGATAGAGGAAAAATAAATGGTAAAAAATTAAAATAATCAGAAGAGGAAACTTTCATACTGATTAAGAAGCCTAAAGAAAAGGAAGAGTCTGATAAGATAGTACCCATACAAGTAGAGGTCAAGGAGTTTCTAAAAAAATATAGTGATGTCATAACAAATGATCTACCCTCTTCCCTCCCACCCCTTAGAGATATCACTCATTAGATTTATCTAATACCAGGATCCTCATTTCCAAATAAGGCACCCTATAAGGTGACTCCAAATCACAATGTAGAGATTTCTAAACAAGTCCAAGAAATACTAGTTAAAGACCTAATACAAAATAGTCTCAATCCTTGTGCAGTCCCTTCTGTCTTAGGACCTAAAAAGGATGGAACATGGAGGTTATGCACTGATATCATGACTATAAACAAAATAAAAATCATTTATAGATTCCCCATCCCAAGGATTGAAGACCTTCTTGATCAACTTGGGACTGCTTGTTACTTTTCCAAAATAGACTTAAAATCAGGATATCACCAAATAAGAATCATGCCAGGAGACGAATGGAAGAATGCAGTCAAGACAACTGAAGGGTTATTTGAATGTCTTGTAATGCCATTTGGGTTAATCAATGCCCCAATCACATTCATAAGACTCATGAATGAAATTTTCATTGATTTCATTGGCAAATTTGTTGTTATTTACCTTGATGACATACTGATATTCAGTAGTAGCAGAGAAGAACATCTAAACCATTTAAAGTAGGTGATAAAGAGAATTCATTAACACAAGCTCATCATCAACATGGATAAATTTACCTTCATGCAGAGGGAACTTACCTTTTTGGGGTTTTTCATCTCCAAAGGAACACTAAAAATGGATCCTAGTAAGGTGGAGGCCATTATCAATTGGCCCACTTAAAGAAACCAAGGTGAGGTAAGGAGTTTTCTATTGGAAAGATTGTAACAATGTAGATAAATGTTATTTTTTCATTGATGTCAAACCTTAACCAGTGAGACTATTGCTATATGTTTGAGTACGATATCTATTGATTGATGAAGATTTGAAGAATAGGCTAAAAAGAAGACCGAGGAAAAGGTTGAGTTATGATTATACACTAGAGTACTTGATCATTTGCCACTTTGGCAAAGTGATATGTTGTTTATCTTTCACTGACAGTTCACTAGAAGGTCGATGCCAAGAAAAGAAAAGTTGATGCTGAGAAAAGTGAAAGGTTATGCCAAGAAAAGGAAAGATGATGTTGAGCACCAGTGAAATGCCGAGGGAGACAGAGAAAGCCGAGCAACAATATTTTAGTAATTGATGAGATATGAGATCTCTGGCTGACATAGTTGATTTATTAGGATATGTATTGTTAATTAAAATTGGTCCACACTCATTTAATGCACAAAAATTTGTTATTAGTGCATGGATTCAATGTTTAATTAATGACTATATTGGAGAAGTAAATAAAATGTAATGATGGAAAGATCCATTGGATCTGACCTAACCTAATATCTACGATCTTGATTAAGTGGCAAAAGATCTATCTGACCTAGATGAAGAGGTATAATATAACCTAGAGAGGTTATTGTCATTGTATCCAAGTGTAAGGAGAAGTTGTATGCAACTAAGAGTAAAGCATACAAGTGTTTGTATTCTAACACTAAAAAAATTGTGGAAAGTGCAAATGTTAGAATTAATGAATATGAAAAGAGAAATGAAGCTAAAAGCATGATTGAGCCTCAAAGTTATATATCATTCACTTATCATGAAGAGGAGGATTCTAACGAAACTAAAAATGAAGTTGCTGAGAAATAGTACACACCTACCAAGACACAAAACAAAATTGCCGAGCAATAGGAGGTGACTGCTGAACTATCTAATGGAGATGTCGAGTCACAGTTTCAACCTGAACTGAACATGAATGATCAAATTCAAGCTGAGAAAGAGCCTACTTTGGAAAAATACATGAGGAGGAACCATAAACCTGATCAAATCATAGGAGAAAAGGATTCTGTAGTTATGAAAAGAAGAAAATTAAGAGAAGACAGATGTTTGCTATGTGATTTTGAGCCTAAGATAGTAAAAGATGCTTTAGACAATGAAGACTAGATTCAGGCCATGAATGAAGAAAGAGAAAAGATAGAAAAGAACAAGACATGGACACTATTACCAAGGCCTAACAACAAAAAATTAATTGGTACTAAGTGGGTATTCAGAAACAAGCTGAATGAACATGGAGAGGTAACAAGAAATAAAGAAAGACTGGTATGCAAAGTTTATGCACAAGAGGAAGGAATTGACTATGAAGAGAGATTTGCCCCAGTTGTAAGATTGGAAGGTGTAGGAACTCTACTTGCATATGCAGCCTACAAAGGATTTAGAGTTTATCAAATGGATGTGAAGTCAACATTTCTAAATGGGATATTAGAAGAGGAAGTATATATTGAACAAGCTGATGGATTTGTTGACCCAAGCAAGAGGAACATGGTTTGCAGACTACACAAGGAATTATATGGACTGAAACAAGCACCCAAAGCATGGTATGAAAGATCACACAATTATCTGATAAAGATTGGATTTGCAAGAACAAATGACAACAACTATCTGTATTTGAAACTAGAGCAAGGTAAAGGAATTTTATTGGCTGAAATTTTTATTGATGACATCATATTCAGTGGACAAGATATGATATGCAAAGCATTTGCAAAAGAGATGCAAACTTAATTTTAAATGTCTATGTTTGGTGAGATAAAATTCTTTGTTGGTTTACAAATACATCAAATGAAGAATGGTATCTATATCACTCAATAAAAATATGTCAAGGAGATACTTAAAACTTTTGGTATGAAAGATTCAAAACTAGTGAGTACACCCATGGCTACTAGACAAAAGTTGACAAAGAATGATGATACAAAAGAGGTAAATCAAACACTGTACAGATCTATGATTGGTAAGATGTAATATGTTGTACATAGTAGACCTGATATTGCATTAGCAGTTGGAATTGTTGCTAGATTTTCTGCTAATCCAAAAGAGACACATATAATGGCAGTGAAAATAATTTTGAGATATTTGAAAGGTACACAAGATTATGGCCTATATTACAAAAGGAATGACAAGTTTGAACTGAGAGTCTATATTGATTTTGACTAGGCTGGTAATGTGGATGATAGAAAAAGCACCATAGGAGGAGCATTTCTTTTGGGGAAAATATTAGTTTCCTAGACAAGCAAGAAATAGAATTGCACCTCATAATATACAGCGAAAGCTGAGTATGTGGCAGCAACAATTAATTTTTCAAACATTGTGTGGTTGAAGATACTACTGAAAGGTATGAAGGAGGAGATCACAAAACTAGTTGTCATATATTTTGATAACATGAGTGCCATTAATATTTCTAAAAATCCTGTAATGCACTCTAAGACAAAGCATATAGCTATCAAGTATCATTACTTGAGGGAGCTAGTTCAAGACAAGGAAGTGAGACTGGAATATTTACATACTAAGGAACAGTTGGCAGACATATTTACAAAAGCATTACCAAAGGATGCTCATGAGTATCTAAGAGGTAAATTGGGGGTGATTCCCCTAGCATAGGTTAACTAGTTCTAAATGGTACTATTGCATCAAATGGTTTAATCAGAACACTTGACACATTGATGCACAGTGAGTCACATTTTTAGGATGCTGTCTAAAAACTATGAAGTGGAAAACAAGAACAAAAAAGAAGATCAGTCATAAACAAAGATGACAGGAACAACATTATACAAAGATTAGAACAAGATGAATCTGCATAATGAAGATGTCAACATCTTGGGCATTATTATCAAAGAGGGAGATTATTGCTAAAACAAATTATTGATAAAAATAACATATATGAGGGAGATATTACTGAAAGAGGGAGCTAAACAAGTAACAAAAATCAGTGTGATTATAGACACAAAGGGAGTCAGAATGAAGCTAAAGACATTAATGAAGATTTTTTCATATCAAGGAACACACACACTTTTTGGATTGTATGGTAACTTTGGTTGGAAATTATTGTTTTACAGTTTAGTATTGCCATCAATGCCAAAGAGGGAGATTGTTGGAAAGATTGCTACAATGTAGATAATTGTTATTTTTTCATAATGTCAAACCTTAACTGGTGAGACTATTGATATATGTTTGAGTACCATATCTATTGATTGATGAATATTTGAAGAATAGGATAACAAGAAGACTGAGGAAAAGGTTGAGTTATGAATATACACAAGGGTACTTGATCATTTGGCACTTTGGCAAAGTGATATGTTGTTTATCTTTCACTGATAGTTCACTAGAAGGTTGATGCTGAGCAAAGCAAAGTCAATGCCAATAAAAGTGAAAGGTGATGTCAAGAAAAGAAAAGATGATGCCAGGCGCCAGTGAAATGCCGAGGGAGACAGAGAAAGCCGAGCAACAGTATTTTAGTAATTGATGAGATTTGAGATCTTTGGCTAACATAGTTGATTTTATTGGGATATGTATTGTTAATTAAGATTGGTCCACACTCATTTAATGCACATGAAACTATTATTAGCACATGGATTCAATGTTTAATTAATGATTGTATTGGAGAAGTAAATAAAATTTAATGATGGAAAGATCCGTTGGATCTCACCTAACCTAAGATCTACGATCTTGATTAAGTGGAAAAAGATCTATCTGACCTACATGAAGAGGTTAATATAACCTACAGAGGTTATTTTCATTGTATCCAAGTGTAAGGAGAATTTTTATGCAAGAGTATTGCATGGTTAATTGACTGATTGGAAAGACCTAGCAGAGAAGGCTGAGCAGAGAAGAAGAGAGAGATTCCTTGATGGATTTCCAAGCAGATCTAAAGTTTGAGATGAAAATGGAGGCCACTCAGTGAATTAGCATTAGAGCTGAAATTGGATCTGGATATGCAAAGTAAGTTCTATGTATCAGATCACACCTACTAATTACTTTCTAACCATTGTATTAGTTCAAATCCTTTAACTAGGTTGACCTAATAGTCATTGTATAAATCCTTTGAACAAGGTGATATTCAGATTGGAATATATTAAGTCGTCTAATAAGGCCACTCTTGACAGGCTGATTAAATCCTTTAACCAAGTCACATTTGACAATGTGTTTTGTAACCATTAACAGGGTTGGCTCCTAACATAGCTCACTTTAGAAGAGTGAAATTTTGGTAGCATGTTACTGGTGGTTTTTCCCATATTGGGTTTCCACGTTAAATCATGGTGTCAAAATGTGTGAATGTTTATGTTGTGTTTTACTGTTAATTTTTTTTAAGCTTATTTCATTGGTACAGTACAACTACACACTTTTGTTGTTTATTGCTGCCAAGAATATCTGAGTTGTTGAAGTGATATAAAGTTTTATATGGGCACATCTAGACCTAAGGATAACTGATTCACCCCCCTCTTAGTTATTCTAAATTCATTCTAACATTTTCATGGCCTTGCTACTTTCTATAGAAAGTTTATAAAGAACTTCAGTCATTATGTGCTCCCATGCTAGACACCATTAAGGGTGGTAATAAAACTAAGTTTGCTTGGACAAATGAAGCTAACAATGCCTTTGAATACTTGAAGATTATGGTTTCTCAATATCCTACGTTGACCTTACCTAATTTTAGGAAGGTGTTTACTATGGAGATAGATGCTAGCAACCTAGCCATTGGTGTTGTCCTAAGCCAAGAAGGGAATCCTATAGCTTTCTTCTCTAAAAAAATAAATAATGCTAAGAAAATTTATTCAACCTATGACCTTGAATTGTATGCAGTAGTGCAGGCCCTTGAAAAATGGAGACACTACCTTTTACCAAAATAATTTGTTGTCTATACTGACAATCATGCACTAAGCTTTCTAAATTCTCAGGAAAAATTGAGTGTCAACAATATAAAGTGGATGGAACAATTACAGGAATACACATTCACATTGAAGCACAAGAAAGGTCAAGCAAGAAAGGTCAAGCAAGAAAGGTTGTTGATGCCCTCAGCAGAAGGGTTGTTTTGATTGAAGAAGTGAAACTACAAAGCATTGGGATTGATTCTCTAAAGCATCTATATGCAGGTGATCCAGAATTTGGTGAGGCACTCAAGGTTTGTTCTCAATTAGAAGGAAAATATCACACTGAGTTTTCTGAATTCCTCATTCAAAATGATCTCTTATTCAAAGGATCCCAACTTTGCATACCTAGGTGTTCTATGAGATTGAATATCATCAAAGAGAAACATTGTAATGGCATGGGTGGCCATTTTTGCATAGATAAGACCCTAGACTAGATTAAGAGGAGTTTCTTTTGGCCTAAGATGGAAAATGAAATCAAGAAATTTGTGGAAGCATGCATTATCTGTCTGCAAGATAAGGTTTTATCTACTAATCAGGGGTTATACCAACCCTTGCCAATCCCTACTAGGCCTTGGGAGTCAATCTCCATGGATTTTGTAATGGGCCTTCATAGAAGTAAACATGGATTTGAATGTGTCTTTGTGATTGTAGACAGGTTTAGCAAGATGGTGCACTTTGTCCCTTGCAAAATTACAAATGATTTCTCCCACATTGCCCAACTCTTCTTCAAAGAAGTTGTTAGAATTTATGGACTACCAAAGACAATAGTCTCAGATAGGGATGTTAAGTTTCAAGGACATTTTTGGTGAACACTTCATAAGAAATTGGGGATAAAATTAACTTATAGCTCTGCATATCACCCACAAACTGATGGTAAATCAAAACTGGTGAATAGATCACTTGGGAACCTTCTCAAATGTCTAACCAAGTAGCATAATCAGAGTTGGGATGTCATCCTCCCACAGGCAGAATTTGCATTTAATGATTCCCTCAATAGATCCACTGGAAAAAAACCTTTCCACATAGTCTATGGTTTGCACCCAAGAGACCCATTGGATTTGATAGACTTACCTTCAGAATTCAAGGTCAGTGCTTCGGGAAAAGAATTGGAAAAACTTATTGCCCAAGTTCAAAATGAAGTCAAGTCTCATCTATTGCAGACAACCCAAAAGTATAAGGAGCAGGCAGATAAGAGAAGGAGAGAAGTTAATTTCCAGATTGGGGATAAGGTTTAGGCATATCTCGGAAAAGAGAGATTACCAAAGGGTAGATACTCCAAATTCCACATGAAGAGAGTTGTTCCATGCATGATTTTGCACCAAATGGGTGAAAATGCCTATGAAATAAATCTTCCCCCGACCTTGTCTATTTCTCCCATCTTTAACATAGTTGATCTAACCCTTTATAAAGGTGATGCAACTTGTGATGATGCAGGTACTTCAAACATCTCAGCTCCTTTAGATGCCTTAGATTTTGTTAAAAATCTACCTCCTAGAAAACCAGTTTAATTGGAGAAAACTTTGGAATCAAAAGTACTCAAATAGACTAGGAAAAAAACATAAATGGAGTACCTTGTAAAATGGAAGGGCCTCCCCAACATTGATGCCACATGGATGACTAAAGATCAAATAAAACAACATGGCACTTCAATTGATCAACTTGACTCAAGTAGGAACTTGAGTTCTAAAACTCATGGGGATTACGGTTCAGGAGCACCCACTGCAACAACATGAAGACCTCATCTCTTTTTGACTCCTAGGGTTTCTTGAGGATGCCTAAGTCCTAAGGATTTCATTTTAGTCCCTTGACCCAATTGTAAGGCCTGGTTCCAAGATTTGGCATTCATAAGCCACTTGGTCAACCATTGGTCAAAGGGGCCCTAAAGTATAGGATTTGGGTATTTAAAATTTTTAGGTTGTTTTAAGTCAATTAGGAACCTTAGGTTCACTTTCTACAATAAGTTTGCACCTTTAGTGCAATTTTGTAAATGTTGACAAAATGTTGTCAAAAGTTGTCAAGCAAGTTTTTCACAACATTGCAAATTTGTGTTTGTAAAATATTAATGACTTCCCCAATGGGAATATGGTTTGAAATGAAGTTGTAACCATTTGGGAGAGGTTTCATAGCCCTTTTAGGTGGGTGGAAAGTATGATCATGTAATTTTTGTTTTCTGAATCAATAAAAATAATTGATTTTCCTACAACAGTCAGATTGCAACTCCATGTACGGATATGTACGGTCAAGTTAAGGGATGAATTAAATTTTAAAGTAAGAATTATTGTTTCAATTTCATTTTTCCTTTTTTTTGAAGTCTTAAAGTTCCTTGGACCAAAAGTTAGTGAATTATCTTTGTGCACTAGTTTGAAACCCTCCTGAACAAGGGTTTATTCTGTAATTTTTGTTTTCCTCTCATGTCCACCCTTGGAAAATCCTAATCCTTGTTTTAATTAGAGGTTTTTATGTTTCTTGGATGATTTTGGAGTTGGCTTGTAGGTAATCAAGTGTTATTTCATGTTTCAGATGAAGTAAGGTCTACATCTCTATGTGGCGACCAGAAATGAGAATGGTGAAACAATGATAGTCTGTCTTTGGGGTTGAATAAAACCTTATAATTGAACCTAGAGTGGTTTGGAATCATTCCAAGTTCTATCCAATCTTTTTTTATTCCTTCCATCATTATTTTGGGTACTTCCTTCATTCGAGGAGACCTAATTACCAATTAGGCCTATCTAACCTTGTGGTGGTTGAGTCTGTTCCTTTAAACTTTAGAACCGTTGGCTTTGGGGATTGGTAGTACTCCATAAAGGGCATTCAAAACTATTCTTATTTCCTTGGGTCTAGAGTAAAGTTTTGGATTTATGCCCCTTTAACTCTACAAATAGGGCTACTAGGAATTGAAGGCTTGTTTATGGAACAATCACCTTAAGGATACCCTAAACTTTGTTAATGGTTGGGACATGTCCTATTGGACATAAAAAGACCTTTGAAAACTTGGTTCAACCCCTAAAACTCAAGATTGTCATCTTGGCCTTACTGTTGGGATTAATGGGAAGTAGTACTGAGAGGGGAGGGGTGCTTCAGTACCTCTAAATATTTTAACACTTTTCACCTTACATCATTAGAAATCAATCTTTATAGTATTACTGACCAAATCTGATGTTCTTTCTTATGCATGTAATATTAATTCATAAAATTAATTGTATGTAATATTCATAGAAACATTCATGAAAGTAATAGAAACATAACACAAGATATGATATTGCAGAAAACTCTTGTTAGGAAGTAAAAACTGGGGTGGGGATGGCACCCACAAAAAATCACTATCTACAGATTGGAAGGGAGCTGGTTAAAGCTTACAATTTGATCACTTTTGATGATCTACCCTATTAGGAATATTAATGTGGAGACTTGTTAGGATCTACTCTGTCAAGAGCTTTAGCAACATTGATGTAGTGTGCACTTGGTTAAGAGATTTACAATAGGATTGTTAAATCCACCTTCCTTGAAATGATTTCTTAAGTGTACTACACTTGTTAGAATGTGTACAATATGTATGACCTAACTATATGCAATCTATAATTTTTGATCATAGATCCATTAAATCTTACTGAATATGAATATCACCTATAGTGATTGATTAGTACCTTTTCATGCTTGTCGGTAGCCTTGGTTCTTGTTCTTGAAAAATGATTTGATCTTTGTCTGTGCGTCTACATGAATTCTCTTGCCTAAAACTTAGATGCTCTTATAGGCTACAATCATCATTGAACACCATGTTCCCAATTGATTGAGCATCTATTTATACAAGTTCTTTGACCTATTCTGGAATCATGCATTACAATGTTAACTCTAGATCCAAGGTATACAACTTGACCTTGATCCTTTAGTTTGCATGTTTTAAATCGGTTAGACTGATAAAAACAATAATAAATACATTTCTTTTCCCTTAAGTAATGGATTTAAAAACAAATCAAGAAGCTAAATACAAAACTTTAGTGATTTATCTAATGTGGAAGTCAAATCCACTTTTTTTGGGATGTAACTGACTCTCAGTATTTGATTGTCGGTGTGAACTGAAATTTTTTCAGTGTTCCTTCTTTGAACTATCCATCAGGTTCCCTTGATCTATCGAGTTCCACTAATCTATCAGGTTCCAATCTTGACTGTTTTGTCGGGTTGCACTGTTGGTTACTCCTTAGGTTCCTTTGTCTTTTCTATCATCGGTAAACACTAAATAGTGTTGCATCAGGATGCTTTGTATTTAGAAATATCAATAACCTTGGCTTCATGTAGTGCTATGCCCTGTCTTTCAGTGTAGTATTATCCGACCATGTTTATTAAGTTTTTCCTTCCATATACTAATGACAAAATATAATGTCTTCAATCTCCCCCTTTGACATTAGTATCAAAAACTGATATGTGCAAATTACTAAAGTGTTTAGTATGTACACCGTGTATATATCCTTGTCATTATATGACTTCCCCTAACTATATGGATCAGAATAGTATAAGTATATGTACATGTATACTTTCCTTTGTACTATAAATTCCCCCTTTTTTTCATAATATTTCCTCTTTTTAATGATATAAGATTACTGACTGTACATATCATTTCCCCCTTTTTTGATAATCATGAAAAAAATGTACAACTTATAAGTTGTAAAAAATGTGTAACTTACAGAGTGTCAAGTATGTGGGAGTGACTGTTCTTGATATCTTTCATCATTTTCTCCCATTTCTCTTTGAAGATTTCTAGTTCCATGTGCTCTAGTGCAATCTTGGCATGCATATCATAAGTGTTGTCTAGGACAGACATTTCTGGGGTGGAAATAAGTTTTCTTGCCTATGTCATATGGTTTTGCATTAATGTGAGAGTTGGTAAGAGTTGAGCTTGAAGCTCATTCACCTCATCTCTGAACTTTGTTTTTGTAATTTGAATATCCTGTCTCAGCTTCCTAGCTTTCTTGAGCTGGTCACGGTGCAATTTTATTGCATCTTCAGTGTTTGTGAGATCTTGTGCACTAGCTTGAAGATCAGCATCAATTTTTGCTATCTTTTTGGTATACTCCTTGGTGAGTTAATCAAACGTGCACAATTTTTGAATTAAGGCTATAGCTTTTGAAATCGTAGGGTCCAATGTGCTTACCAGTTTAGATAGATTCACCTTGTTCAGTACCACTTCTTGGCTTATTTTCTCTACTAACTTGAATTCAAATTTCTTCTCAAGTCTTTCTTCCATAGCCTTTTTACCATATATATCCTGAGATGTGATAGTGTCAGTGAGAACCACTAATTGATCAAGTATGGGAGTTGTTTGATCAACATTTGTATTAGGTACAATTTGCTGGAGGATTCCTTTTGAAACATTAAGTACCTTTGATTCTTTTGTGTCCTTTCTCAGCTTATCTTGGATAGCTTTCCTTTCAAAAAGTCTAGCATACTTTATTAACTCAGTAGAATCCAATGTTCTAGGATCACATACTAGAATCTCAATTATTTCATCCACAGTGACTACATTTTTGATCTTGCCCTTCTGTATTTTCCTTGAGACTTGTATAGAAGAAAATGTATGAACTACCATTTCTAGTTCATTTGTTTTCTCTGAGGTGCTCGGTGAAGGTTTTGTAGATGAAACTTCTTGTGCCTTATGCTCGGTGTTCACCTGTAAGTCAGGTGAAGATGTCTCTTCATCAACCTTGGGTGTATCAACAAATTTCTCTTCTATTTTCTTTTCTGGATCATTTGTCTTTTCTTCTTCACTATTCTCATTTTTCTTTTCCTCTTCTACTTATTTTTCTCCTTCTTGATTCTGATTAGTAGACTTGTCTTGGTGATCATCGGTAGTAGCTTGTTCTGTAGTTGTATCTTTAGATTCATATTTTGTGTCCTTTGTTTCTGCATCATCCTTTTCTTTAGGTATGCTTGTATTTGCAGTAGATTCTTCATGTCCTTCTATCAAATTGATGGCCTTCATCAATACTGGCATATTTTTATGTTTTCTCACCTGTGATGCATCTATAGTTGTGTCATGTTCATTGGTTTGAGCTTGTTGAATAGTGACATCTTCATCCTTTTGAATTTTTTATGTAGGGTCTAGTCCTATTATGTCAATGTTTGAAGTGTTTGGCCATATCTCATCAGCAAAATCCATGTCCTTATTTCATGGTCTCTTCAATGCTTGTTTCTTTTCTTGATCCTTAAGAGATATGAATATTACATCATCATCCTTCTTTGGAACCTTATCAGAATAATAGTGAGTAATATCTTGAATGTCAAGATCATCCATGAATTTATCTAAGTCAATGGGCTCAGTATCTTCCATATTATCCAAAGTAATGTTCTCTGGGCTTGCCTTTTCTTTTTTCTCCTCTATATGAGGTGTCTCGGTGAGAAGTAATGGATTCTCATAGCTTGTTGATTATGCACGTAGATCAAGAATTTCTCTCCATTTGGCATATGTCATGCTGTCAAGCTCTCTGACATTCCCCTATAACACCTTGTAGGCTCTTATCTTTGCCAAAATTTATTGGAATGATTTTTCATCATTTCTTTTATCTGTTCCATTTTGGATTCGGGAGGTGTGAGTGTTAGAAGTATCCTCTCCCTTGCTTCCTTTTCTGAGTGCAAAGAATAAGACCATCATGCTGAAATTTTGTCACTCAATGGTTTGGGTATTTTGTTAGCAAACTCAACTGGTACAAATTTGAACCTGACCATAGACCTGATTATTGCATCTTCTATTTTATGTTGGTCCTTGGGATCCAATTTTACCCATTGTCTAATTTTCCTATCAGTCATGGTACCTGTTGTAGCAATTGTTTCAATAATCTCATCAATTGTTTGAGTGGTTAAGCTCTTCTGAGCTACTTCAAGCTCATCCTAGTTTGAGTCTTCAATGTTGGCTTTGGTTGTGATGATTCTTCTCCTCCTTTTGATATGTTTTTGCTTATTTGTTTGCTTCTTCCTCTTATAGGTCCTCACTTGACCTTTCTTAAGAGGTGCAGTATCTTTCTTTGTAGTTTGGCTCCTTTTCCTTTGAGCTGTTATAGTCCTTGGTTTCTTGGTTGGAGGTGGAGGCACATTAGACTCTGTGACTTCAGAATCTACTACATGCTTATCTTCCTCTTCATCAATGGAACCCTATCCCTTGGTGTCCTCTTTTTGTTCTTTCTCCTCCTCATTTATAGATAGTAACTTCTCAAGATTCTTTACCATCTTGTTTTTCTTGTTGACAATCTTCTTTATGACTAGGCCTATTTTTATTTTAGTCTTGGCCTCTTCATATGCTCCAAATCTTTATTTCTTACTGTCAAGTGGTTCATTCGATAGTGCATCAATTGCATTTGTTGCTTGATCTATGTTTATCTCATAGTCAAGTGGTGGTAACCAGGCTGTCCTCAGTACAACTGACTTAATATGAGTAAAATATAAATCCACCATAAATCATATCTCTTCCTTATGCTTTTCAATTAACTGTATAGGGATCCTTACTCTCTCCATCATCTTTTCCTTGAAATTAAGGAAGTATTCAATCATCACTGAATCAAATTTCTCACCTAGTGACATGATAAGGTCATTTATTTTTAATGTGACTATCTTGGTGGTGTCCCACTTCACTTTTCCAATTGAAGGAAAGTATTATTGAAAATAAAAGAATATACACATTATAAGTGAGCCAAACTTACATGTGTTTGTCTTGGCATACCTGATTGTTGTCATATTTTCATCAAGTTGCTTCAGTAGGATCTCACATAGATCCATTTGTATTCATTTCATGACAAACTTGTAAGTTGTGCTTACTGCTATTGATTCTATGTTGTTTAGCATGCTAGCTTGAAATATTTTGTACCCTATGACACATGCACCGACCTGAGTTCCTCATTGGTGACGGTGTTCACCTTAAGTCCTCTATTATCCCATACAACATTGGTGAGTTTCTCAACTTCTGGTTGAGAGGGATGCTTGTGAGATTTTGGTTTTTTGGTTATAGGGTAACCCGTTACAACATGTATTACATCCTTTGTAATCTATTTGGGTTCATCCAACCATAACTTCTGATCGTGCATTCTTCTTAGTACTAACTGAATCCAGTCAGTTTTGAAAAACCTCAAAAAATATAGAGCATTTGTTATCCCTTTTACTTACAAGTGCTTGTGTTCTTACTTTATGTTCCCTTGATCATCACATAGCTTCTTATAAGCTTGATCTATCTCCAGATCACCAATCTATGTGATCTTGCAGTGGATATACAATCTAGGGTCTTCTATCAACAAAACCCTAGGTGGAATTTTTGAGAATGTGCTAGAATCATCACGTTACAAGGAAACCTTTGGACATATCTTGTATTTTGGCTCCACACAAGTGCTATTCTTGATTAACTTAATGAAATTCTTCTTTTCATTCTTTAATTTGGATGTTTTCAAAGTCGTTGCCATTGTATTTTGAATTTAGGGATTTTTCAAAAATAATAATAGAGTTCTCGGTACACTTGGTACTTACTTCAATTCGTGTAGCTTGTGAGTGATTAGTTTGGAGTGTGTTTCATTGAGTCGAGGATGCTTTGCTAATTGCTCTCTTTTTTCTCTACTCTATTTTCTCAATTTTCATGTGAAGAATGAAGTGCTTTCGTCAAGTATTTATAGAATTTTTCCCTAAGTCTGTCATAAATGCTCAACAACTCGTCAGTTCATGAAGATGGAGTTTGCGGGTTAAAATCTCAAACAACATTCTTGGTGTTGATAGGATGCTTGGGATAGCTGTTAAGATTGTTTCTTTCACTGATGGATCTCGGTGTAGTGTCAAGAAAACATTGTAACTTTGCTTCCTTACCGACAGGTGTCAGTTTACATTAGCGACTTAGCCTTTTTATGTGTTGACCGTTGATTCTCGGTAAGTATAGATAGCTCATCCTTTTGTGTTCACTGATGATTTTTGGTATGTGTTTACCGATGAGATTTTTTTCTCAGAATTGTAACAAGTAACATAATATGCATCTTTATTCATGTAGATTTTGACTATCTATCAATTTGTATAATGGAACTGATGCAAAATATGACTTGGTGTAGTGCAGTTCCATACTTACTTGTTTATCTTTCAGGTAGGGGTGGTGATGTCACTAGATCCATGGGATGAGGTGTCACTGAATGCATTGCTTGGTCTAGCTTCCTTAATGGTTCAAGATTTCCTCCATTTTTTCTTTCTGATTGTCTTTGATGTCTTTAAAGAAGAACTGTAGAGATAGAATAATAGAAACCCTGGAATGGCATGTTTGCAAATGGTGTTATTCTATCTCTACAGTCCTTCTTTAGATGTCCAACCTTATGACAGTGTAAGCTTGCCATTCCAGGGTTGGTCTAGCCTCTAAACCTTTTGGTCCATGTTCTCATGCAGTTTGCAGCAATGTGACCATATCTACCACATGCTATATAGTTTATCCATGTATTGTAATCCCAAAAATATGAATTACTGACTCTGCTCAGTTTATATGCATTTTCTTGATTTTTGGGTTTCCATGCTTCAATTTTCTTCTTCCTGAATTCAAGATATGTGTGCCCATGCATTTTATAGGTGGGACAATACTTGTCTATATAGGTTTCCTTCTTTGGTTCTTTCACCTTTGATTTACTTTCATATGCTTTATGTCATTTATTGCTACAATAATAATAGTGTCCTATGAATGTAAATGTGGATTTAGGAATCACTTTTTCTTTGCTCCTACAAACATTTGAGGTGTGGACTTTCTTTCCACAATGATTGCATGTCAGCTTCCTTGGTCTAGGATTTATGTAGGAATCTTTTGGATTAGCTTTATTTGATGACTCTCCATGCTCAATGTACCCTAGTCAAGTGTTGGTGTTGGGTCTTCTTTGTGCATTCAATAATTCATCCATCCTTTTTCTACTTTCTTAAGTTCTCTTAATCATGGCGTTATGTTGTTGCTGAATTCTAACCTCATGCTTTAGTTTTTCATTCTCTTCTCTTAGTTCACCAATAGTCTGTATTCTTCAAATGAGTTCCATATTCATTATGTTTGCTTCTTGACTCATAAGAATAATCTGATTTGTAACCTCATGGTGATGCCCTGTAAGTCTTTGTATCTTAGACTCTTTTTCTTGTAGCTTTTCTATGATATTTCTTCTATCATCAATAGCTAGTGTTCTTTCTTGTTCAGCTTGCATAGCATTGTTCACGACATCAATCATCCTTACCATATGTGTCTTTTCACCGATTTGCAGAGATTTGACTTGTCCAACCAGATGTAGATTGATTTCAGTTAGGCTTGTGATGCTTTCTTCTGATGTATCTAATTCTTTGCTTGTATTTGATCCTAAAGAATCAAAGAAATTTGGAATCTCTTCTACATGATAATCTATCTCGTTACAGTGAGATGCCATATTATTTCTTTCATCCAGCAACTGTCTCATGTTGATTCTAGCTTCTTTATACTCTTCAAAGAACATCTGAATTTCAAGCTTTTTATTCTCAATATTTTTATCAAGTCTGTATTTCTCCATTGTATGATATTTTCTCTTAAGCCTTTAAGCTTTCCAAGAAGAGACATAGCTCTGATACCAATTTTTGGGATTAATGGGAAGTAGTACTGAGAGGGGAGGGGTGAATCAATACCTCTAAAACTTTTAACACTTTTCACCTTACTTCATTAGCAATCAATATTTATTGTATAACCGACCAAATCTGATGTGGTTTCTTATGCATGTAATATTAATTCAAAAACTTAATTATATGCAACATTCATAGAAATATTCATGAAAGTAATAGACACATAACACAAGATATGATATCACTGAAAACTCCTATTAGGAAGTAAAAAATACAATGGGGATGGCACCCGCAAAACTTCTCTATCTGTAGATTGGAAGGGAGTCGGTTAAGGCTTAGAATTTGATCACTTCTGATGATCTAACCTGTTAGGAGTATTAATGTGGAGACCTATTAGGATCTACCCTGTTAAGAGCTTTAACAACACTGATGTAGTGTGCACTCGGTTAAGAGATTTACAATAGGATTGTTAAATCCACCTTCCTTGAAAGGGTTTCTTAAGTGTACTACATTGTTAGAATGTGTACAATGTGTATGAACTGACTATATGCAATCTATAATTTCTGATCACAAATCCATTAAATCTTTCTGAATATGAATATCACCTATAGTGATTGATTAATACCTTTTCATTCTTTTCGGTAGCCTTGGTTCTTGTTCTTGAAAATTGATTTGATCTTTGTCTATGCTTCTGCATGAATTATCTTATCTGAAACTTTGATGCTCTCAGAGGCTACAATCATCACCGAAAAACATGTTCACAATTGATTGAGCATCTATTTATACAAGTTCTTTGACCTATTCTAGAATCGAGCATTACAATTTTAACTCTAGATCCAAGCTATACGACTTGACCTTGATCCTTTAGTTTGCATGTTTTAAATCAGTTAGGCTGATAAAAATAATAATAATTACATTGCTTTTCCCTTAAGTAATGGATTTAAAAACAAATCAAGAAGCTTAATATAAAACTTTAGTGATTTATCTGACGTAGAAGTCAGATCCACTTTTTTGGGGACATAACTGACTCTCGGTATCTGATTGTCGGTGTGAACTGAAAGTCTGTCGGTGTTCCTTCTTTGAACTTTTTGTCAGGTTCCCTTGATCTATCGGGTTCTACTGATTTGTTGGGTTCCACTCTTGACTATTTTTCTGGGTTGCACTATTGGTTACTCATCATGTTCCTTTATCTTTTCTATCATCAGTTAACACTAAATAGTGTTGTGTCGGGATGCTTTGTATTTAGCAATATCGGTAACCTTGGCACCAAGTAGTGTTGTACCATGTCTTTCAGTATAGTATTATCTGACGGTGTTTATCATGTTTTTCCCTATATATACTAATGGAAAAATATAATGTCTTCACTTATGAATCAATCAGATATTGGTTGCATAAGGATTAGTATTGTTGTAATGCATCACACATATTGAACTAAGTATTGTGTTCATGTCAAGATGTTTCTAGGAGTTTTGTGAAAGTGTCATGGCCCTTTTGTAAAGGTTCAAGTCTAGGCTTGGTGTTTCAGTGTGTGTAGAGCCCCTTTGTGAAGGTGTTGAGGGACAAGGTGTCCACCTTCTTTGTGATACCCTAGCACTTGCATCACTTTGTCCTTAAAAATGTCAGACAGTATCAAAGTTGGTTTGATCTTGTTTTGGTGTGAATCCTGGTGTTTGAAATTGTGAAGATTCTAAGGCATTTTTTTGAGGAGGCAGAGGTTAGATCTAACTCATATTTGTGAAGGGCTTGCACAAGGTGGTTAGAAGGGATTTTCTACTAAAGATTGAGTTTTTTTATTACTAGTTGATGGCTTGTATGGACATGGTTTTATCTTTTTTTGGTGGCTACCGATCTAAATTCTTGACTTGTGGCATTCTTGTAGCATTTTTGTCAGGTGGTAGAGACTGGATCTAACTTGCACCAGTGAAGGATTTGCACAAGGTGGCTAAAAAGGATATTTTTTCTACTTTTTGAGTTTTTCTTGAGAACTAGGGTTTTGCAAGGGTTAGGGTATCATCTTTGGTGAATCAAATTGTCAACTTGAGGCTATTGCACCTTAGACCTGGAAGGATGTCAAGGAGAATGAATCCTAGTTTGATGGAGTAGATGAAGGTGTTATTATGATTTAGAATAACTAAGAGGGGGGGGTGAATTAGTTATCCTCAGGTCTAGTTGTACCAATTCAACTTTTAAACACTTCAACCAACTCAGATTTACTCAACAATCCACTAGGTTTCTATAGCATATGATTAGTAACATAAACTTATAGTCCACTATCCTAAAGTAATCTACTTGAAAAATACAAAACTCTTAACAGTAAAATGCATCAAATAGAATTCACACAAGTATGACACTAGGATCTAACATGGAAACCCAATAAGGGAAAAATCACTAGTAACATGCTACCAAATTTTAACTCTTCTAAAGTGAGCTCTGTGAGGAGCCAACCTTGTTAAAGGTTACAAAACACACTGTTAGGTGTGACCTTGTTAAAGGATTTATTCACCCTGTTAAAAGTGACCTGGTTAGATGAATTAAGATCACTCCATTAAAATTTCACGTTGATTAAAGGATTTACAAAATGATTGTTAGGTCAACCTTGCTTAAAGGATTTTAATTGGTACAATGGTTAGAAAGTAACAACAATTTTGATCTAAAACATACAACTCACTTTGCAAATACATATCCACTTTAGCTCAAATGCTAATCCACTTGCTGGCCTTCATTATCATCTCCACCTCTCTAATCTTCTTGGAAATCCTTCAAGCAATCACCACTTCACAGTTATTTACTTCTCTTCGCAACCTTCTCTATCTTCTCTTCCTCCTGTGTAGATTAACCAATCAACTAAATCAACCTATCTCCTTCCATAACCTACAATTAGGTTATACTTATACCTATCTTTCTAGGTAGCTAGAGATTTTTCCTCTTAATCATCACCATAGATCTTAGGGTTTGGTCAGATCCAAGGAATCCTTCCAACATTTTTTCCTCCTGCATTTCTAGATACTTCTAAAGGCTCCATCTTGAATCCATACATAGAAATGGTTAAACATATATTAAATGCTCATTAAATGTTCTAGGTCATTCATACTTATCTTCAACACTCTTTACATATCCCAAAATTCAACTGTGTCGGATGGGATCTCAACTCTTTCATAAAATGTTAAATAATGACACTCAGTCATCATTATGTTCTTCTGCTTAGTCATCATTGGATAACTTAGTAAATATTGATTCTCGATCAAAACTATATAACTCGGCATGTACTAGTGCTCAGTCAACACTCACATCACTTAGTGTTATAGATAAAAACACATTATCTTGTCAATTTCATACTCATCAAGTACCCATTGTAGTTTCTCATTACTACACCATTTCACTAGGTCTTCTTGTTATCTCCTCTTTTCAAATATTCTTCATCACTCAAATGATATGGTGCTTTACAAGATAGAAACTATCTTACTAGTTAAGGTTTGACATCAATGACCATATAAAAATTGTTTAAATTGTAGCTTCCAACAGAAGGAAGATCTTCAAGCTGAGATTAGAAATGAGATGACTAGTTTGAAGACTAAGGTCTTGGAAGAGATTAGGGTTGTTGCTGGATTGCATTGGAACCATGGATATATTATTGTTTTTGAACTTTGCAAAGAGATTTTGAGAGCTTTTCTGATGGAAAAGTTTCACATTGTAGAGGAAAGGATCATGTGTAGACTTGAGAGAAAGCTTGAGGATTTTTCTCATAAGTTTGAAGAGATGAGTATGTGTAATGTTAGTTTTACTTTACCAATTAGACAATGGTTTGATTGGCCTATGAAAATGCTTGTTCATAGAAGGAAATGGTAAGTTGATGTTAATATTGAAGAGGTGGATGGTTTTCATGATTAGATGGATAGATATGATGTGGAGATTGTGGAGCATCTTGTAATTGATAATGAGAATTTTGATGATGTAGAAGAGTTACCTTTGTCTACGAGTATTGGTTAGGTTGACAATATTGATAACCTTGTTGATAGTTTTTACATTCATGATGTTGATCATGTTGTTGTGTATCAGGAGTTGCAGAATGGGTATGTTGTTACTTGTGTTGCAAAGTTGTAGAAGGATGTTGAGTTGGTTGATGGTGAGGTTGAGCATATAGAGTTCCTTGTTACTGACAAGGATAATTTATGTGATGATTTGCATGATTTGTTTGGGAAAGAGAGTGAAAAAATAATTCATTGTGTTGAGAATTTTGATCAGTTTGTTATTGTTGGGAGGTGTGTTGACTATTTGGTTGCAGTGTAGAGGAAGTAGAGGTTGCTTGTTAACAAATTTTTTGTTCTTGACCTTGAAGATTGGGAAACCGATGGTTAAGATGAAATGGTTGAGTTCTGATTTGCTTGTGGATTCTAAGCATGAGATACACTTTTCTATTTACCTGGGTTCCTGATGTAGGATCATCTTGGGTTCTTGAAGAGCTTGCATCATTTAGGAGTTGTTTCCTTTTGGATTGATGAAGTTCTTGGTTTGAGAAATTTTTCTAGAGATACTGAGAGCGATCGATCTGTTGAGATATTGGAAGGGAGTGATCAAGTGGGTTTTTTACTTGTTATTCATAGATTATTTTTCTATGATCATGATTCTTTTGGTGGAGCATTTTGTGAGATATTGTTGATTCTTTATCAGAAAGTTGTGTTCCTAATAACTAGTTGCAGTGAGTTGTCACTAGTTGGTGTGTTTATGTCTTAGTTGAGTTCTCTGGATCTTAAGAAGGTGAGGTCATGATATGTTTTCATGGGGTTAGAAGGAAGCTTGTCTTGTGATAGAAACTCATTTTAAGTTATTGTGCTTGAGTTATGTTGAATTATGTGACTGGGTTGAGAAATAAGTTTTTGGTTCCAGGTAGTCTTTTGAGATTCTGAGATCAGTTGAACTGGGGAGATGTTTGGCACGAGTGGTGAAAAGGGTTTTTTGTGTGATGTTTGTAGGGCCTAATTCTATGATATCACTTTATGAGGTGGCATGGTTTGATAGATCCTACTATTTCTCTATCAGGTTGCTTTTGTTCTTCATGACAATAGTTCTTGGAGTGAATTGACTGCTTGATCGAGGTTGCGGTTGTTATATTGATCATTGGTGTTGATTGGAATTATTTCCTATGTGAATCTATGTGTGGCCAACTTAATTTTTTGGATAGATCTTGAGAAACAAATTAAATGTTGTATTTAATTTGGGTCAAGCCTGAGAGGGTCTAACACATTTCTTGGGATATTTAAAGTTTCTTGAGGTTGACCTATTGGTGGTTTGTATAAATTTAGGGCTTGCACTAATTTGTGAGAAAATAAAAGAGAGGGAAGAAGTCTAGAGAGGGCTGAATAGAAGAGATGCTACTAGATGATAGCTCTAAGACATAGGAAGATCTGGAATAGGTTTGAGTTGGGTTTTTTTGTTAGGTTTTCTTTGTACCTGTCCTAAATCGGAGAGGCCTTACAACCTAGCATGTATAAAGAAAATTCTGAGTAGTAAAATTTTTTGTTTGGATGCAAATCAAGTTGTTCTTGTTGTTGGAAATTTGACTTCCTAAGGATGCATGACATTTTTTGTGTTGTCATCATGGCAGCAAAGTCATGCTAAGTTTCTGTCTAAGATAACTTAGAAGATAAAATGACTAAGTATGGAAAACATGACAAACAAAGATATACAGTGATCAACATGTTAGGGATTTTTCTTGTATGAATCACAATGCTTGAAATGTCTATTTGAATCCTGTACCTTCTACTCCTGATTCAGAGACAAGAAAAGCCTAATTGCTAAGGACTAGATAAGGTCCTTCTTCGTTTTTGAGTTCCACAACTACTCAGGCAGGTTTTACCTTTAATGATGGCTG
>MU226986.1:2515717-2526651 GCA_018584345.1 Thuja plicata
TATATATATATATATATGTTAAGAGATGCAATGATATACTGTTATTTTTTGTGTTAAGTCATTTTGAGTAACTTGGCCACATTCCTTTGTTGCCATTAATGACAAAGCGGGAGATTGTTGGCAAGTTGACTTCCTAAGGATGCATGACTTATTTTGTGTTGTCATCATGGCAAAAAAGTCATACTAAGTTTTTGTCTAAGATAACTTAGAAGATAAAATGACTAAGTATGGAAAATAAGACAGACAGAGATATACAGTGATCAACACATCAGCACACATACGAGAGACTGAATCAGAGTATGCACGTTCAGATATATGTCCTATGTGATGCCTACATACTAAGTCTAGAAACGCATGGTATGACATGTTAATACGAAGAAGTTACAGACAGATCAGTACACCAACAGTCCAGAAGACAGAGCATGAAAGCTGACTAGTGTTTTGATCATCGTGAATTTATTTTTTGTGTAATCGCCAAGCGCCTTTGATTATATGTTTGTAATAATGTCTTTAGTATTGTTGTAAACATTCTTAAGCCAACTTGCTCAGAAGCATTGTGTATTATGTTTTTAGGGTCGACTATAGTCTTGTTTTGAGTCGCATCTATTTGGGTATGAACATATAAGCATGTAATATAAAGTTATGTTACAATTGTCAAAAAATATGCATGTAGAAGATATAGAAGAGAAGAATAATGAATTTAGTGTGAGATAAAGCTCTTTAAGAGAGTAAGAGCATCCGTGCATACACAAAACTGATCAGACAATAGTGTCATCATAGCAGTTCCCTTTTGATATAGTGTATATCAACTATCAAAATGTTGTAGCCTTCATCCTATTGAGAAGTGAGCTCTGGCAAGGATCCATATACCTTTAACAGGGTTTTGTAAAGACTCCTAACGAGGTCATTGTACTTGCATTGTAAATACTACTTCTAACAAGGCAAAGGAACTTTAACAGGTTCATAATACCAGTACAATATTTGTGGGTACTAATTCCCACCGGGGTTTTCCTCTAATCAAGGTTTCCCCGTAAAAATATCATGTGCTATGTGTTCTTGTATTGAGCTTCATTGGATGTATTTTTTTTTTATGTTTAAGTAGCTGAAATATAATAAATAGACAAACACCGATTCACCCCATATATATATATATATATATATATATATATATATGTTAAGAGATGCAATGATATACTGTTATTTTTTATGTTAAGTCATTTTGAGTAACTTGGCCACATTCCTTTGTTGCCATTAATGACAAAGGGGGAGATTGTTGGCAAGATGACTTCCTAAGGATGCATGACTTATTTTGTGTTGTCATCATGGCAACAAAGTCATACTAAGTTTATGTCTAAGATAACTTAGAAGATAAAATGACTAAGTATGGAAAATAGGACAGACAGAGATATACAGTGATCAGCACATTAGCACATGTACGAGAGACTGAATCAGAGTATGCACATTCAGATATATGTCCTAAGTGATGCCTACATACTAAGTCTAGACACACATGGTATGACATGATAATACAGAGAAGTTACAGATAGATCAGTACACCAGCAGTCCAGAAGATAGAGCATGAAAGCTAACTACTGTTTTGATCAGCGTGAATTATTTTGTTGTGTAACAGCCAAGTGCCTTTTATTATATGTTTGTAATAATGTCTTTAATATTGTTGTAAACATGCTTAAGCCAAATTTCTTAAAAGCATTGTGTATTATGTTTTTAGGGCCGACTATAGTCTTGTTTTGAGTTGCGTCTATTCAAGTATGAACATATAAGTATGTAATGTAAAGTTATGTTACAAGTGTCAAAAAATATGCATGCAGAAGATATAGAAGAGAAGAATAATGAAGTTAGTATGAGATAAATCTCTTTAAGAGAGTAATAGCATCTGTGCATACACGGAACTGATTAGACAATAGTGTCATCATAGCAGTTCCCTTTTGATATAGTGTATATCAACTATCAGAAGGTTGTAGCCTTCATCCTATTGAGCAGTGAGCTCTGGCAAGGAGCCATATACCTTTAACAGGGTTTTTCAAAGACTCCTAACAAGGTCATTGTACTTGCATTGTAAATACTACTTCTAACAAGGCAAAGGAACTTTAACAGGTTCATTATACTAGTACAATATTTGTGGGTACTATTTCCCACTGGGTTTTTCCTCTAATCAAGGTTTCCCCGTAAACATATCATGTGCTATGTGTTCTTGTATTGAGCTTCGTTGGATGTATATTTTTTTTATGTTTAAGTTGCTGAAACATAATAAATAGACAAACATCGATTCACCCCCCCCCCTCTCAGTGTTTCTAACACTTGTTTGTATCTTGTTGATTTCCACTTTGTTGATAACTGCTGCAAGGATTTGACATCTCCTTTGGGGATTCTCTATCCTTGAAAACATCAATACATGTACATACATACATACATACATACATACATACATACATACATACATACATACATACATACATACATATATATTGTTGGAAATGAGATAAGTAACTGAGAGGGGAGGGGTGAATCAGTTACTCCAAAACTTATCCTTGTCTCTTAGATGTCTAAATACTTTAATACTATTACTCAGGTTACTTAAGATATTCTTCTATAGCTCGGGTATTCCTTCTGTAACTTGGGTGTCAAAGAAATCTTTAATGCAATTATACTTAGAGATTAAGTGTAGAAACATAAAACATAAAACAAGTAACAAGTACACATATGACACCAAGATTTAACATGGAAACCCAATATGGGAAAAACCACCAATGTAACTAGTTACTATTTTTCACTCTTCTGAAGTGAGCCCTGTTAGGAGCCATCCCTGTTAAAGGTTACAATAACACACTGTTAGGTGTGACCTATTTAAAGGATTTAATCACCCTGTAAGGAGTCACCTTGTTAGAGGTCTTTAACACTTCAATTTGGAAATGCTACCTTGTGAGAGGATTTACAAAAGACTGTTAAGTCTACTATGTTAAGAGATTTTTATCACTGCTACAATTGTTAGAAAGTAACAATGGATTGACATGTAGGTGTAAGAAACTATCTTTGCTGATTTAGATATCTGCTTGATTGTGTCTGGATCCTTTTTGATCAAATATTCTATTGTAGCTTTGAGTGTTTTGTATTCAATCAGAATCCCATTTGATTTCACCTTCACAGAATTCCACACTTTTTCCTTTTCACTTTCACTTCATCTTACACACTTAGGCTTCTACTTCTACAAATTCAATCCAAAATTGACCTTTCATAAATACATGGTAAGTACTGTCAAGTTGGCTTGAATAAACTCTAAATGATAAATCATAATTTTTTCAGCCTCATATAACCATTTAATTACACAATATGAATCACTATTAGTCGACTGCAACTAAATGCCTGACCAAGACTGAAATTCCCAAGTGAACTCGGTCAACACTAAACTTCGTCAATGCCCAACCTCAACTCATTCTGTTTACCAACTGTACTCATTTTGATTGTAGACATTAGTGTAAAACCACTACATAAGTGTATATACATGTGTAACATCAATGACAATGAACAAATGAATAATTGTCTTCAACAATCTCCCTCTTTGGCATTGATGGCAATGCAACATGTCATAATACAAATAATTGTGGAGCAACAAAAAATTTCTTTAATGTCTTTAGCTTCATTCTAATTCTCACTCTGACAATGTCCTTAGCTTCATTCTAATTCTTACGTATTATAGAGAATTCTCCCTCTTTGATAATATATGCCAAAGACTCCAATTCCATAAGTACTATTTCTCTTTGAAGTTGTAATATACCTGAATGTACTGATTCATCTGCAATGGGCTTTGATAGATCTGCATCAACTGGAATATTTTCACTGTCACTCAGGTTGAAGCATCACTAAACTATATTATAGTGACCTTCAGGTAGGGGAAGTACCCCTAGCTTTTTTCTAAGATACAAGAATGCATCCTTAGGTAAGGGTTTGGTGAATATGTCTGCAACTTGATCTCTGGTGTTTACATATTCCAACCTTACTTCTCTATTTTGTACTAATTCCCTCAAGAAATCATATTTTATTGCTATGTTCTTGGTTTTTGTGTGCATCACAAGATTCTTTGAGATGTTAATGACATTGGTGTTGTCATAGTAGATAATAACTAGTTCTTTTATCTCTTCCTTCATTCCTAAAAACAACTGTTTGATATATATGATGTTAGAATAGTTCACTGCTGCAACAACATATTTTGCCTCTGCTATAGACTGAGAGATACAATTCTGTTTCTTGCTAGTCCAAGACACTAACCTTTTTGCAAGAAATAAAGCTCCACCACTGGTGCTCTTCCTATCATTGACACTTCCAGCCCAATCAACATCAGTGAATGCTTTTAAATCAAAGTTTCCACCTTTCTTATACCATAAACCATAGTCTTCATTACCTTTCAAATATCTCATAATTATTCTAATGGCCATTAGGTGATTATCTCTGGGATTAGCTAAAAATATTGCAACAATACCAACTTCCAATACAATATCAGGCCTGGTGTGCACAACATATTGCAATTTTCCAATCATAGATCTATAATTGGTCTGATCTACCTCTTTTGAATCATCACCCTTAGATAGTTTCTATCTAGTACACATAGGTGTTCCAACAGGCTTGGAATCTTCCATACCAAATTTCTTGATATCTCCTTGATATATTTTGATTGAGTAATGTAGATACCATCCATTTGATGTACTTGTAAACCAAGAAAAAATTTGATCTCACCAAACATAGACATTTGAAATTCTTTCCTCATAGATATAGAGAATGCTTTGCATAGGTCATCATAACCAGTGAATAATATGTCATCAAAAAATATCTCTACTAACAGTATTTTGTTCTCTGGTCCTTCTTTGATGTACAAGCTACTGTTATCATTGGTTCTATGAAATCCAATGCTTATTAGATAGATATGTAGCCTTTCATACCAAGCTCTAGGCACTTGCTTTAGTCCATACAATGCTTTGTGTAGCTTGCAAACCATATTTCTTCTGTTGGGATCAATAAAGCCTTCTGGTTGTTCAATGTAGACTTCCTCTTCTAGGATTCCATTAAAAAATGCAGACTTCACATCCATCTGATATAATTTGCATCATTTATGTGCAACATATGCCAAAAGAGTTCTGACTCCTTCAAGTCTTACAACAGGAGAAAAATTTTCTCCATAGTCAAAACCCTCTTCTTGAGCATATCCTTTACAAACTATTCTGGCCTTGTTTCTAGAGACTTTCCCATTTTTATCCATTTTGTTTCTAAAAACCCACTTGGTTCCAATCACATTCTTGTCCTTTGGCCTAGGTACAATAGTCCAAGTTTTGTTCTTCTCAATTTGCTCAATTTTGTCATTCATTGCCTCTATCCAACTTTCATCATTCAATGCATCTTTAACAGTTCTAGGTTCAAATTCACTCAGTAAGCATGTACCTTTTAGTTTCTTTCTTTTCATTACACCTTCTATCTAATCTCCAATTATTTTCTTAGGTGTATGATGCCTTTTCACTTATCTGGAAAGTACTGGAACCTTGAATCTAGATTCTAGACTTGATCCACTAGGTCTGTCATTCTCAAACATTCTTTCTTGTTCCTTTGTCTAATACTCAGGTCCCTCTAACTGTGGCTTGGGTCCTTCTATCTATGACTCAGGTCCTTCAGTGTGTGCCTCGGGTCCCTCTCTCTATGACTTGGGTCCTTCTACTAGCACTTCATGTTGCTCATTTTGCAACTCAGGTAGTACAGTTTGTGTCAGTGTATGTTGTCCCATCACCATTGCTTGAGTGATAGGTATAGTATCAGGTTCATGATATACAAAGTTTCTATAGTCTTCAGGTTCTTTACTACTCTTCTCTTCACATTTTTTTGCAAACTCATCAATCTTGACATGTACACTCTCTATCACTTTATGAGTAGTAAGATTTAGACATTTGTATGATTTGCTTTTACATGAGTAACCTAGGAATATTTCTTCATCACTTTTTGCATCTAGTTTCCCATTTCTTTCTTCCTTCAAGATGTAGCATCTACTTCCAAATACTTTGAAATGATGAACATTAGGTTTCTAGCCATACCATAATTCAAAAGGTGTATGATCACTACCTTTCTTTAGTTGAACTCTCTTCAAGGTGAACACTATAGTGCTGATGGCCTCCTTCCAGTATTTGGTAGCAACATTCTTTTCAATCATTAAGGTTCTAGCACAATCCATAATGGATCTGTTTCTCCTTTTTGCTATTCCATTTTGCTGTGGTGTACCAAGGGAAGATACATGTCTTTTGATTCCTCTTTCATTGCAAAATTCATTGAACTCATTAGAAATGAATTCTCCTCCTCTGTCAGATCTTAGGCATTTTAGTTTCTTTCCTATTTATTTTTGAACTCTTGCAAGATACCACTTGAATTTTTGAAAAGCTTCTGATTTATCTTTGAGAAACATGAAAGTCATCATTCTGGAATGATCATCAACAAACAGAATAAAATATTTTTCTCCAATGTAGCTTTTTGTTCTGATTGGTCCACATAGATCAGTATGTATGAATTCCAAGACTTCATTAGTATTGTAATTCTTTCTCTTGAAGCTAGTCTTTCTCATCTTTCCAATTTGACATTGTTTTCATATTGCTAACTCGGGTTTCTTCAAGATAGGAATACCTCTGACTCTTTTTTTCTTGCTAATGTTTACTAGATTGTCAAAATTCACATGACACAACCTTTTATGCCATAACCAGATTTATTCTACTTGTGCAATAAATCATGAACCTTCAGTGATATCAAGATAGAATAAATTACCTTTTGTTTTCTTACCATTTCCAACTAGGTTCCCTTTACCATCCAGGAGCTTGGCCTTACCATTCATAAATTCTACCTTGAAGCCAATGTTGTTCAACTATGCTACACTGAGTAGATTTCTCCTTAATCCTTCAACCCAATAAGCATTATCACATTTGATTCCTTCTTTCAAAACAATGCAACCTTTTCCTTTTACTGGGCAAGGTTCAACATTCCCAAAACTAACACTTCCACCATCATAGTGTTCAAGATGTTTAAACTTTGTCTTATCACCAGTCATCTGATGAGAACAACCATTGTCAATTATCCAAGTATCATTTTTATTGATGTGCGAGAAAATTACAGTCTTTTCATCTTCCTCATATGACTCATCCTTCATGGAAATATAAACCATTTTTTCTTCTTCATCACTATCATAATCTTTTGTAATATAACAAGAATTCTTTCCTTTATCCATATAGCTTTAGTGGTTATTGAAATCTTTCTTGCCTTTGAATTTATTAAGCTTCCTCTCATCCTTGTCTTCCTTGTTTGGACACTTTGCAGCAATATGACCAACCACATTGCATGAGAAACAAATAAATGGTATCTTTCCTCTGTATTTTCCTTTTGTAGCTCTTCTTTCCAGTGATAGGATTAGGATCACTGAGAGGAGGGGGAGGTGGTAAATCAGTGATCTATCTATTATAACTTTTTCTTATTATCTTGAATCTTAACTTTAATGCTTAAGTACTAAACTGAATATCAATGAAAGTAAGATAAACATACACAAATCATAACACCGAATATGATTACAGGGAAACCCAATGCAGGTGAAAACCCTGATGGGAATTAGTACCCGCAAACATTCTGTACTAGTTTCTTATGATCCTTATTAGAAGATCCTTAACCCTGTTATGAGTTGTCTTTACAATGTATGAAGTACAGTGACCTTGTTAAGGATCGGACCCTATTAGGAGTCTTTAACAATAAACCTGTTAGGGGTGGTGGACTTACTATCCAAGGACTCACTGTCCAAGAGCTCACTGCTCAAATGGTGAAGGCTACAACCTTCTGGACCTTCGATACACACTATATCTGCAAGGTGAACTACTGTTGTGACACTACTTGTTTGATCAGTTCCTTTTGTGCATTGATTCTTTAACCTCTTTTAAAGAACTATAAAAATATTATCTTCACTCTAAAAGCTTCTACTTCAATATCTATATCATGAACATATGACAGATATAGCTTTGTTGTTTTAACGCTGCTCTACTTTTCTTATCTCTGGCTTTCGCAACTTCTCCAATCAAAAATGACCTTCTATAAGTACTTCCTCATGGGAAACAAACATGTCAGCTTTATGAAACATTTTACCATCTATCTTGATCACATAACTAAGCACGCAACCCTTCATTAAGTCAGTGCAACAATTACAACTGCTTTACTCAAACTGAATAGATGTGTCTCTTCACACAGTCTGCTTTGCTAAATTAGCTCTAACTTCTTTCTCTGGATGAATCAAGTCATGCCCCTTTAACCAAAAATGATGAGATCACTAAAAATCACTAATCCAAAGGTGCAATTCCTAAATATAGGTGAAAATTCTATACCAAAACAATCTCTGTCGGTTCTTTCCATGATCTCTGTCTTGTTCTGGCATTCACTAGTTGTACCTCTTCAAATGGATATATCTTCTTCATACTTTCACATCTGATCATGATCTCTTAGAATTAGCATGAATACATACTTACAAGCTTATCTTCAAAGGAACATGCCCTAACTCAGTCATATGCACGTGCATTGATGCTCTGTTCTTCTAGTACTCTGCTAACTGTCTAGTCTTCTGTACTTAGCCAATTTCTGATATTTTGATAATGTGTGCTGACTCCAACACTTCATATGACTTTTTTTCCATAATTCAACAACACTTAAATACATTCATATACACCAGTATAGTTAACTTTCCAACAATCTCCCCCTTTTTCATTAATGTAAACAAAGGGATATGACAAAGTTACTATCTATACTCTTATACAAAAACTCTCTATCTTATATCTCCCTCTTATCATATACCAAACTCCATATACTTCATACTCTACTCCCCCTTTGAATTAATGACAAAGGTGCTCAAAAACACTTCTATGTACTTACTCAGCATACACATTTGGATATGCAATCTGCAACTTCTGGATCTCTTTCTCCCAAAATGCAATAATCTGTAGATGGGTGCATAATGCATATTGTAGCTTCTCCATCTTCTTCAAGTTTGTGCTAGGACCTTGATCATATGAGAGACTCCATATTCTGTACATTATTTTACTCCCCTTTTGATATTATCTTATTTGCCTTTTGTTGCAAACTCTTTCAAGGATGATTGACCAACCTTGAGTGAACTAAGATCAAGTGTAAAATTGCTAACCAATTTAATGAGTCTCTTCTTCGTATACTTCTCTTCTGCAATATTTGATCTATTTTTCATGACTCCTTCAGTTTATATAATCCCCCTTACTTATTTACTCTCCATGAGTCTAAGTCTATTATGGGTGTCAAACTTGACAACAATGATGATGAACTGTCCATCACTTCAGTCTTCTCTTTTTCTTCTTCCTTTTCTGTGATATCTTATATCAATATATCTTCTTTCTGATATAAATACTCTCAACCTCTTGATTACTCAAAAATGTTTCTTCAGACTTGTCTAGATCAATATTCATTGCTGCCATTGATACTTCAACATTATCAACCACAAATGTATCCTCCATGTCCTTGGCCATGGGCGCAGAATCTTGTGGACCTGTCATAATAGTTTTATCTACTTCTCCACATGATATTTCAAATTGTATCTTTAATCAATTCTTCTTTTACGTGAACACTCTTTTGTTGTATTCACACTTAGATGATCAATAATAAGTATGTGCTTCCAAGGATAACATCAGGTCGGCTCCAAAAAAAATATCTCCAACGGTTATACTGATACTCTCATGTAATGCCCCGCCAGGGAACCCAGGAGAACTAACCTGAACTTGACACTGAGTTAACAGGATAAATTTTTTTTTTTTTAAATGTTTACAAACAATAACGATAACAATGCAGAAGCAATGAGATAGCCGACATACACATAAGAACAAGTCATACACAGATAACAATCCTCGAGGGTTCCTTGACATAGAATCACTTAAGCAAGATAATCTACGAATAACAACTATAAAGAACTAACACAAAGGATACATCAAATGAATCCAATAATATACATCTCATAACTCACATCCTCTGCACATGTCGCAGGGTATGTAGTAATCACTCTAATACAAGTATGATACAACAACTAATACATGTATCACATCCGATACACTATTACAAGATTACAACTGATATGATAAGATCAAAACCTCCTAAGATAAACATGATGATTACACATGATACAACTCATGAAACTGTACAAGTCTCCAAAAGAATTAGAAGATATAACTGCAACAAGGATCATCTAAGCAAGAAGAAGAACCGTTGGATCTCAATGGTAATAAGAATCACTACCACCCGACCACGTGGAACCAAAGGTCCACTCCCACCGTGCTGAGGAGATAATAACAGGCCCACTCACACAGGTATACAACATGAAGGCAATCAAAGGTATACAAGCCATCATAAAGAAACACATAGGAAGATCCTAGAAGCTTTCTGATCACCACAAGAAAGACTAAAGAAAAATCACAAAGATGAAAAGATCAAGACAACTAGAAATCCAAGATCAACAAGGTACACCATCCAAAGATAAAGGAACATACATATATATCCAAAACACCAACGCAAACCATATACTGAAACCAAAAGCCAAGTGTTCAAGACACAACTGTAAAAGGTACCACAGGACCTATGGAGGAGACTTAGGCTACATGCTATGGGAGTGTCATCATATGGTAATATAATCGAGTTACCCGAGACTGGTCACTATGGACCCCGGACCCTCAAGCATCATCTAGTTGAGTTTACCCTGGTTAGGTCACTCTAGACCCCGGACGCTCAACATGATAACTAATCTTGTATTTAATGTAATCCCCAAGTTTTATTATTAAGTTATCACTTATTATTCAACTTACAATAGGTCACCCTGGACTAGCCTCTTTGGGCCCCGGAATCCTATTGCA
>MU226986.1:2541741-2565688 GCA_018584345.1 Thuja plicata
GGGGGGGGGTGAATCAATCATCTATCTATTATAACTTTTTCTTATTATCTTGAATCTTAACTTTAATGCTTAAGTATTGAACTGAATATCAATGCACGTAAGATAAACATACACAAATCATAACACCAAATATGATTATGGGGAAACCCAATGTAGGTGAAAACCCCGGTGGGAATTAGTACCTACAAACATTATGTACTAGTTTCTTATGATCCTTATTAGAAGATCCTTAACCCTGTTAGGAGTTGTCTTTACAATGTATAAAGTACAGTGACCTTGTTAAGGGTTAGACCCTGTTAGGACTCTTTTACAATAACCCTATTAGGGGTGGTGGACTTACTATCCAAGGACTCACTGTCCAAGAGCTCACTGCTCAAATGGTGAAGGTTACAACCTTCTGGATCTTCAATACACACTATATCTGCAAGGTGAACTCCTGTTGTGACATTACTTGTTTGATCAGTTCCTTTTATGCGTTGATGCTTTAACCTCTTGTAAAGCACTATAAAAATATTATCTTCACTCTGAAAGCTTCTACTTCAATATCTATATCATCAACATATGACAGATATAGCTTTGCTATTTTAACACTCTGCTCTGCTTTTCTTATCTCTGGCTTTCGCAACTTCTCCTATCACAAATGACCTTCTATAAGTACTTCCTCAAGGGAAACAAACATTTTAGCTTTAGGAAACCTTTTAACATCTATCTTGATCACTTAACTAAGCATGCAACCCTTCATTAAGTCAGCACAACATCAATTACAACTACTTTACTCAAACTAAACAGACGCGTCTCTTCACACAGTCTGCTCTGCCAAATTAGCTCTAACTTCTTTCTCTAGATGAATCAAGTCATGTGCCTTTAATAAAAAATTATGATATCACTAAAAATCACTAATTCAAAGGTGCAAGTCCTAAGGATATGTGCAACTTCTGTACCAAAACAATCTTTGTCGGCTCTTTCCATATCTTTGTCTTATTTTGGCATTCACTGGCTGTACCTCTTCAACTGGCTGTATCATCTTCATACTTGCACATATGATCATGCTCTCTTAGAATTATCATTAATACATACTTACAATCTTATCTTCAAAGGAACATGCCCTAAATCAGTTGTATGCACGTGCATTGATGCTCTGTTCTTCTAGTACTCTGCTAACTGTCCAGTCTTCTGTACTTAGCCAATTTCTGATCTTCTGATAATGTGTGCTAATTCCAACACTTCATATGAACTTTTTTCCATAATGAAAACACTTAAATAGAGTCATATACACCAGTATAGTCAACTTTCCAACAACAAGCAGTGCTTCAATGATGTCAAGATCTTCATCATCACTGTCACTTTCAATCTTCTTTCCTTTAGAGTACCTATCCTTCTTACCAAGGTTCAATTTGGCTTTGAATGCAGACTCAAGATTGCTAGAGCCAGGAGAGTAGTTTTCAAAATTGTCCATCTCAAAGGTTGTAAGTCTTCCCACTAATGTATCCAGAGTAATGTATTTGTTACACCTTATTTCTTGAATGGTTGAAACTCTAATAGCATAGATAGGGAGTAAAGTTATGAGTACCTTGCTTACTATTGTAGTATCTTCAATTAGTCCACATGCTACTCTTATGGCACTTGCAATATTCTCATTTCTTTCACTGTACTTTGTGATATCTTCTCCTTCTTTCATTTTCATCTAGTCAAATTATCCTCTTAGACTTTCTGCTTCAGCTCTCTTTACATTTGTATCACTTGCATGAGTGTCCTATAGTTTCTTCCACATATCATGAGTAGTAGGGTAGTCCTTGACTTCATCAAATTCCAAATAGTTGAGTGAAGAAGCTATGTCAATCATCATTCTGTTATGAAGTTTTTGTTCCATCAGCTGTTCCACAGTCACAGTCCTTGTTGGTGCAACATATTTGGTCTCTAATAATGTAAACTAGCATCTCCAATAGTAGATATATGTAGCTTCATCAGTTCCTGCCATGCTAGGAAATTTTCTTTGTTTAGCTTTGGGATCTCCCTCCTGTAAGACATCTCTAATCTTTATCTTAGGCCTTGAAACCTTTCCTGAAAGAACTTGAAGCTCTGATACTAATTGTTGGAAATGAATCAGTTACTCCAAAACTTATCATTGTCCCTTAGATGTCTAAATACTTTAATACTATTACTTGGGTTACTTAAGATATTCTTCTGTAGCTTAGGTGTTCCTTTTGTAACTTTGGTGTCAAAGCAATCTTTAATGCAATTATACTTAGAGATTAAGTGTAGAAACATAAAACATAAAACAAGTAACAAGTACACATATGACACCAAGATTTAAAGTGGAAACCCAATATGGGAAAAACCACCAATGTAACTAGTTGCTATTTTTCACTCTTCTGAAATGAGCCCTGTTAGGAGCCAACCCTATTAAAGGTTACAATAACACACTGTTAGGTGTGTCCTATTTGAAGGATTTAATCACCCTTTAAGGAGTGGCCTTGTTAGAGGTATTTAACACTTCAATCTGGAAATGCTACCTTGTGAGAGGATTTACAAAAGACTTTTAAGTCTACTCTGTTAAGGGATTTTGATCACTGCTACAATTGTTAGAAAGGAACAATGGATTGACCTGTAGGTGTAAGCAACTATATATATATGAGACACACACACAAATATATATACATATATATGTATATATATATATAGATGTATGTGTATAAATGTATGTATATACATATACATACATAGAAATTTTAATTTCTTTAACTCATTTTAGTGTGTACATTTATATTTAAATGTTGTAAATGATTTTAGTTCAAGAATTTAGTTAGATTTTTCTTGCCTTGGATGTGCATACTCAGATAATTTGATCTCAAATATTCCTCTAGGATATGGATTCTTAGTCCTTGCTTAGGATCACGATGGCCCTCAGAATTATTTTTGGGGAAATCATCATCAGAAAAGCTTAAATTCAGTTCACAATTCTGCGTTGATGCATGGTACGACTCCCTGTCCACCTCCCCATTTTGGCTATGATTGGTGCATGGTAAAACCTAGGTGCTCCAAAAGGTTAGATAAGAGGCACTCTATGGCATAAAATAATAGAAGTAGAGCACCCAAAATATGGGTTATCTCTTTAACATCTAAAACCCTAACCTTCGCTTTAGGAGGAAATCAAATTTCCCTACGAGATCTTTAAATGTGTATGAATATGAAAAATAGATGTCCTAGATCAAAGCCTAATCCAACTAGTCGCAATAAGGTTTTTTCTTCATTAAATTGGGCTGAGGGTTCTTTAAAATTGGCCAATGTTTCTAAAAAATTTGATTTCATTGTCTCATGTCATTACCCTAATTTTAAGATGGTGAAGATTGTCTCCACCCTTAGAGCTCCTTCCTTTACTCGGAGGCCATGCAACCCTCAAAGGAGTATACCTCAGCGCACTCAGCAAGTACCCTCAATAAATCTAATGCATGTGTACGAAGATGTAATAGCAATTAATTTGAATTATATTTACATTGTTGGTATGCGCTAATATTTCAAATCCTGTGGACTCTTCTCTTGGCGGTTTGGTGAAAATAGTCAAATTGATATAATTGCTGAGTGGTTGGAGGATTACTATAGAGGCTAGGTAGGTATCACATTCCTTTCTGATAACTATCTTTTTTATTTATTGTAAGGATATATCTATTAAGGTTGATATGCTTACTGGGAAATGCCTAGAGTTTAAAGGGAAACAACTCTAATTATTGATTGGCATCCCAATTTTGATCCTTGCAAAATTGGAAAACTAAAAGTAATCAGATGGATTAAATTACCTAAATTTCTATTTGAATTATTCCATAGCACTATATTAAGAGATATTGGAAATCAACTTGCAAAATTTGTAAGTTTAGACGAAGATTTTCTCACTTATTCTTATGTTATATTAGCTCTCAAATTGGATATAACTGTAAATAATATGAAGACTCTTAAGTTCAAATATAAAGGGGCTACATATACTATTAAACCTACCTTCTGGAACAATCCATCCTTGGAAAAGGATTCCTCAATCCCCATGTCCGTTGAACCAAGATTCCCTATCCTCACACCATCAGTTAACATTAAATTCAATAATGAGAAAGGTGGCTTTATTGTGGAAGATCTTAGTCAGGATAATAATCGACCCCTGAGTATGGTATCACCCCTACCAGAGGTTTAGCATATCCCTAGAGTTGATATTGAAACTATTTCTCAAACTACTGCAACAACTAAGGAAACACATAATGAATCACAAGACTGGGATAATGTCTTGGCATCTGCTAACCAACACTATATGGAGGCTAGATCACTCCCCAAGAAGAATAATAATATAATTCATTCCAATATGGAAATTGAGGATGGGGAGATGGTGGAGGAAATTATTATGTATTCACCCCAGCCCCCCATTAATAATACTAAGGAATTAAAAGAGTAGGACAATCCCCAAGCCAATTATCCTAACATAAATTCAGATTAGATTATTAATAAAGAGTGGTTAAGAAACCTTGTGGATATTATTAGCAAGGAAATCTTGGAAGATAACTCCAACAATATTATAGTGGATATGATTTATATGGAATCTATTAATAAGGAAAAGGAATTACTGATAAGAAAAATTATGGAACTTGAAGAGGTACAGAGATCACAAGATATTTTAGAGGAGGAAATGGTTGAAATCAGTAGCAAATAAGTGAATCTATCCAGCCCCATTCTAGGTATTTCAGTTACTGAGTATGAGAAAGATACACTGGATTGTGCAAAGATTTCAAAAAAGGGAGGAAGGAAATCTCTTACAAAACTGATAAATAGGGATGGATAGGCTAAAGTTTAGTTCAAGATTACCACACTCTTTAATGTAGGGAAGGTAGCGTTCCTTCCCATAGAAACATGAAAATCTCATCATGGAATGTTTGGGGCCTTAACGCCCCTAACAAGCAGCAGATATTAAAATTTTGCAAATCTTCATTAAAAAATGAGATTATGATATTTCAAGAGATAAAACTAAATATGACATAAATTGATTCCCTTAAAAAAAGAATTGGTATGCGTAAGCTACTTGGCACTATTGCTAAGGGTTCTTCAGGGGGTTTAGTAATGATTTCTGATCGAAGATGGATTTCCTTCACCTTGGTTTGTAAAAATAAGAGTTCGATGTGTGGAATGGTCAAAATTATTAGATCAAAATTACAATACTATCTGTTCAACACATATGGTCCCATATAAACCCAAGACAAGAGGACGTTCTGGAAAGAGATTGACACATTCCTAGAAACTATACCAAACCAAATATGCATCTTAGGATGGGACTTCACTCAAATCCTCGATCCAATCAAAAAATGGGGAGGATCCTCCAAAGTCACTACAGCTACATCTGATTTCAGGGATTGGACAAGCAGAAACCAGTTGGTGGAAATATTGATGACACATAATAGATTTACATGGAATAATAGAAGGAAAGATTTTAGTTTCATAGTGGAGAAAATTGACAGATTCATTTTCAAAGGAAATTGGGTTGAATTCCCTTTTAACCTCTCAGTAGAAATAATGTCATACTCGGGTTCTTATCATTACCCCATCCAACTTACTATCACAAAGGATACATCATCTAGAAAATGTCCCTTCAAAATAGAACAAATGTTGTTTATAGATGAGAATATTATTTCCCTAATGAAGAAATGGTGGTCTAAAGCACAATTCAAAGGTTCCAAGATGTTCTACTTAGTCTCCAAAATGAAATATACAAAAAACAAACTGTTAGCTTGGAACAAAAATCATTTTGGAAACATCTTGGACACCAAATTAAGATTAGAAGAAGAACTTGGAATGCGTGCATAAATGTACTTGGAGGAAAAAAGACTAAAAATGTCATATGAAGAGATTTTAGCCAAAGAAGAAATCTATTGGATCCAAAATCTAGATAAACATGGCTAGAAGAAGGGGATATAAACGTGAAATTCTTCCATAATAGCACCAAAATAAGGAGAAACCTAAATGAAAATAGAAAAATTAGAGACTCAAATGGATTGGATATTGAGGACCCTAAGGTTATTGTTGAAAAGGAAAAAAACCACTTTGAAAATATGCTAAATAACCTGGAGGGCTCCCATATATCATAAAAAACAAACATAATAAAATGTTGACTACAAAATTCACTAAATAAGAGATAAAAACTATTGTAAAAAAAATGCACCCTGATAAGGCCCCAAGGCCAGATGGTTTTCCTTCCTTCTTCTTCCAAAAATGTTGGCACTTTATAGGGGATGATGTAACTGAAGATTTGGAAGGGGTGAGGAACTCCGACACCCTACTAAGAAAGATTAACAACACATTCCTATCCCTCATACCAAAGAAAGAGAAAATAGAAGGCTTTGATTACCTTATACATATCTCATTGTGCAACATTGTTAAGTTTTTAGGATAGCTGCAAATGTAATATCATTCTATGTTGTATGTGTTTTCCAAATGCAACAATCTCTCTTTCATTTATATTGGGAATGAGGTTAGGAGAGACATGTCCCTTCATGGGACACATCTATTCATTATTATTTATAAGAAAGAGCATGCCTCTTCCCATTAATTATAATTTAATCAATCTTATAATGTTTCATCAATCAATTATTAATTAAGAATAATAGAACAATTTAATATTGAATATTAAATTTAATATGGTTAATAATAATATAACATATATATATTATATTATTATTAATCAACATGTATTATATGTATTCTAATGATCATACGACTAAAGCTATAGACATTAACACTCCCTCTTAGCTTAGGAGGATGATCAAACAGAATGTGTAGAGGTCTCCTGTGTCAACACTTATGACCCGCACCATAGCTAGGGAGAATAAATCAATCTAATGTCAACACTTATATGAAGTTTGCTAACATCAATCATATGATGTAAGCAATAAAAGCATCATCCTCATGATGTAATAAATAGAAACATAGTCTCAAGATGTGGATTTCCTCTATCGATGATTCTATCCACAAGATCTCAAGTGGATTGCCTCCATTGACAATTCTATCCAGAAGATCTTAGGTGGATTTCCTCCATTGGCAATTCTATCCACAAGCTCTCAAGTGGATTGCCTCCATTGGTGATTCTATCCAAAAGATCTCATGTGGATTGCTTCCATCAACGATTCTATCCACAAACTCACAAGATTTAGAGTGGATTGCCTCCATCAGTGATTCTATCCACAATCTCTCATGTGGATTGCCTCCATTGGTGATTCTATCCACAAAATCACAAGCTTTAGAGTGGATTTCCTCCATTGATGATTCTATCCACAATCGCTCGTGTGGATTTCCTCCATCGACGATTCTATCCACAAACTCACGCGCTTTAGAGTGGATTTCCTCCATTGGCAATTCTATAAAAAAACTCATGAGATCTAGAGTGGATTGCATCCATCAGAAATTATATCCATAGTTTCCCAGGTGGATTGCCTCAATCGGCGATTCTATCCACAAGCTCTTGTGTTGGTTTCTTCCATCGGTGATTCTATTCACAAACTCACAAGTTTAGTGTGGATTGCCTCAATCGGTGATTCTAAGCACAAGTTCTTGGGTGGATTTCCTCAATTGGGGATTCTATCCAAAAGCTCTTGTGTGGATTTCCCACATCAGTGATTCTATCCACAAAATCATAAGCTTTAATGTGTATTTCCTCAATCGGCGATTCTATTCACAAGTTCCCAGGTGGATTGCCTCAATCAGCGATTCTATCAATAATCTCTCATGTGGATTGCCCCCATCGGCGATTCTATCCACAAAATCATGATCTTTAATGTGGATTTCCTCAATTGATAGTTCTATCCACAAGTTCTATCTATTACAATTTGTTTCATCCATCACAAGATGTCTATTACAATACAAGGTCAAGTTATTGTAAGATCACCACCTTTCAATAACTCTTAAAATTACAAGTGATAATCATTTGGAAATCGTCACTTCCTCATAATGTACACAGGGGGAAAGCCCATTAAAAATATGGAGTCACACAAATGACATCCATCGTGCCTCAATGTAGAGGGTGAAAACAAGGGATTTCACCTTGAAATTCTCTCATAGAGAAGAACTCATTGAGAAGATATTAATCTGTTGATCTTCCAAGATTGCTTAAGATGAACTATCAGACTCCCTCTGAGTCTGATATCAATCTTCTTAGCTACTCATCCAAAGTTACCTCTGAAGATTCAGACTCCCTCTGAAAAAAATTTCTTGTGCTTCTGTCCTGAAGGCATGTCATAGAGAGATTACAAATATCTTATAAACTAAACTATCTCATACAAAAATACCAAAGATAGAAGCATACAAGATTTTACTAGCCAATATTATAGCATAAATTTAAAACTCAATAATTCATGTGCATTAATAAAACATGGAATACTTATCTTAAGTTTCAAATATTTCCTTTTGTAAGGTGAGCCCATATAGTAAATATCAACTCTCATCAAATTTTGAAGTTGTTTGTGGAGAACACACTGTAGGAGATCATAATTTTATTAGTGCTAGCCATGTCAATGACCTTCATGAAGAGCGACAACCTATATTGGATGATCACCATTTTCTCACTCTCCACTAAGCATGGTTCAAATAGAAATGTAACATTGGTTATTATTCCCCCACAATGTAAAATTCCCACTCTTAGGGATCGTTTGGGTGTTGGAATACCAAATGTTGGATATGGTCAATTCTGGAAGATGCTACAATTCTGAAGATACATATCCTAGAAATGATTTTTAGAATATGGGCTGGACCCATTTGGTTCACCCAGAAGATGACTGAGAAGATGCATAAATAATTTTAATTGTTTATTTCTTAATTTTTTGAATATAGTGTGTATGTGTGTATATACACACACATATACAAATACACACACACACACAGATATATATATATATATATATATATATATATATATATATATATATATGTATGTATGTATATACACACATGTGTGTATATATAGACACATACACACAAATACATATATTTATATATATATATATACACATACACACATTTGTGTATATATACAAATATACACACATGTACACACATACACATATTTACACATCTATCATGTCACGGATCCGACAAGATATTAAATTTTCTTTTGTAGAAATTAGAATTGGAATTGAAATTCCAATTCCACCTATTTAGGTGGAAGATTGATATGCCCATTTTGGGGAAAAATGGGAATTTTGTAATTCTAATTCCATTTTTATTCATGGACCCAAACATGGAATTTTGCATTATTCAGAATTAGATAATGCCAATTCCAATCTAATTCCAACCCCCAAATAGGCCCTTATATCATTGAACAATACTCATGTCTTCATTTTAAATGACTTGATTGCTCAAAGAGAGTTTAAAATCTATAATTAATTATTTTTTTATATCAAGAGATACACTTCCTTGAATACATTCTTCTTTGTTAATGCTTGATTGCGATCATAACAAATTAATATATCTCTTTAATGAAAGCCAGTTTCAGGAATTTCACATAGACCCGTACACAGTCTATCATACCTTTTGAACCCCATACTATCTCTCCAATCGCTCCAGTGATATTCTTCAAAATTTGTGTTTCCCCAACATATCCAAAATTCAGCAAAATCCAATGGTTAATTTGTGAGATATGGTCCCTTTACTGAGACCGTAGTTTCTAAGACAGTCACACATTCACCATCAACAAACTACTCACTTATATTTGGAGTCAGGCTCTAATAGCATGTTAAGTTTTTCAGATAGCTACAAATGTAATATCACTCTATGATGTATTTGTTTTCCAAATGCAACAATCTCTCTTCCATTTATATTGGGAATGAGGCTAGGAGAGACATGTCCCTTCACGGGACATGTCTATTCATTATTATTTATAAGAAAGAACATGCCTCTTCCCATTAATTATAATATAATCAATCTTATAATGTTTCATCAATCAGTTATTAATTAAGAATAATATAATAATTTAATATTGAATATTAAATTTCATATGATTAATAATAATATAAAATATATGTTATATTATTATTAATCAACATCTATTATATATATTCTAATGATCATACGACTGAAGCTACAAACATCAACAAACACAATTTACAAAATCTTGAGAAAAACATTAGCCAATAGAATTTTAAATCTTTTACCTGAAATTATAAGCAAAGAAAATACAGGCTATGATGGTGTCATCATCGCACAAGAAGCCATTCATTCCATTCAACAAAATAAGGAACCTAGTATGTTAATATAATTAGATATCAGCAAAGCATGTGATAGAGTGGACTGGCACTTTTTATACAAAGTAATGGAAAAATTCAGCTTCACCAAACAATGGATCAATTTGATCTATGAATGCATTTGTACCCCTAAGATATCAAAAATAGTAAATGGAACACCACAAGTTTTCTTTAGCATATCTAGAGTTTTAAGACAAGGTGACCCTATTTCACCTCTCATTTGCATTGTTATAGTGGAAGCTCTGGGAAGATCTATAACTAAGGACGAAGAAGAAAGACGAATACAAGGATTAAAAATCACAAATGTAATCGACCCTTAGAATCATTAACATTTTTTGGATGACAATATGCTATATGGAAGTTGTAACATAAGGGAATAAGTTAATTTCAAATCAATATTGGATACCTACACAATAGCATCAGACCAAGAAGTTAATAATTCAAAGTTGGAAATATTCTTCTTCAATTCAGACCCTACCATTGAGAGAGATATCTTCCCAATTCTTAAATTTAATAAAGGGGAGCTTCCCAGCAAATACCTTGGTCTTCCCATAGAAATTAGACATGAAATCAACAAAACACTTGGGAATTTTTTTAGGCAAAGTTTAGAGGATAAAAAGGTTTTCCTTGATTGAATTGGATAATATATGTAAGCCTAAAGTTGATGTTGGCCTTGGCTTAAAAAACACTAGAGAAAAAAGTAGAGCTCAGGGAGCCAAGCTAATTTGGAGGATGTATAGGAATCCATAATTAAAATGGATTAAAATCCTAAGAATTAAATACCTAAATTTCCTAGACTCGGTCAAGGTATTTAGAAATTCTCATCCTCTGAAAGGATCTATAATTTGGAACTTTATATTGGAATGAAAGGATATCATTAAAGAGAAGTTAAATTGGAACCTTGGTGAAGGCAAGGATGCGCTATTTTGGGAAGATTCATGGGGAGGGTATGAAGTGATAAGTAAAATTCATAAATTTAATACTTCCAAGATCATATTGGAAGAGAAATTATGGAATTATGTTAAGGATTACATAAAAATTCCCAATAATGATTAACCTTGGGTTGGAAATGGAAGACATTTTATACTTTGGATATTCTTGCAGAAGAAAATCAAAAGCTATATGAAATTCTCCAACAAAAACATGTTACCTTCAAAACTAGCAAGGATAGGTTGGTTTGGGATGCTTTGAAGATAGGAGAATACACCACTAAGGATGGATACAAGTTTCTCATGGAAAAAAAACTTAGATAAAAAAAAATAGAGCTCCCCCTTAGACTTTGTTGGGGTAAACATTATCTCCCTGAAGAAGGTCTCTTCGCCTGGATGGATCTACTAAGGAAATTCCTTACTACTAATAGATTTACCAAAATGGGTTTTTAAGGCCCTAGTAGATGTCCCCTCTATAAAAAGATTAGGAAACTACAGATCATATACTCCTTAATATTGATTACTCTAATGAATGTTGGAGGTGGTTATGCAAAAAAATGAACTTGATATCTGCATTACCCAACAACCGAATAGGAATATTCAATGCATGGCATAATACACACAAAAATAGCATCTACAACTTACTATGGACTATAGACCCCTATATCATGATATGAGAATTATGGAAAGAGAGGAATATGAGGATACCTAAGGAAAATAAAATGACATGGGAGAAAATAATTAACAAAATCAACGCGACCATCATAGATTTAGAAAATAGTAGAATTCTCTGTCAATCTTATAAACACACTTCAATGACGCATTGGGATGAAAAAAAAGAGCAAGTTGGGAAGGTCTGAAACTCCCTATATTCATGGGGCCAAGAAATCTGGACAGTCTAAAAAAGAGACAAGAATGTATCTAGCATCCCCCCAAGGATGGGTGGTATAAGTTAAACTTTAATGGGGCTTCCAGAGGTAACCCTGGGATAGTTGGTACTGGTTGTATAATTCATGATTGTGAAAACAGATAAATTGCATCTCTATAAAAAACCCCTTGGTAACGCATCTAATAACATGGTAGAAATCTCTGCATTAATTGAAAGATTAAAAATTTGCACAGAATTGAACTTCAGTAGATTTGAAATTGAAGGTGATTCTGCCATTATTATTAATGGCCTTAGGAATGGCACTATTCCAAATTGGAAGCTCAACTCATAGCTTGCAGTTTGTCTAGAGCTTGTCTCTTCCCTAACAAGTTGCACTTTCAACCATATTTACAAAGAATAAAATAAGAAAGTTGACAAACTTGTCAACGATGGAGTGGATGGTATTTATAGAACTACCCTTAATCCTTTATAAAACTAAAAATAATATTAAAAATACACTAGCTAATATCAGCATATGGTATAATATAATATTTTGGAAATTGTTGTTTGTATGAATTTGTTGATTATGCCGAAGAAGAAAAAGAAAATGCAATCCATTAGAAATTGTAGGGAACAAGTGTGATTACCTAAATTCTATGTAATCATCAAAAATCACAGGGAGGAAGTGTGATTTACGAAACTTTGGAAAATGCAAATAGGAAGTGCGATTTCTGAAACTCTAGAAATTGCAGGGAAGAAGTGGGATTTATGAAATCCTATGTATCCATCAAATCTCAGAAGGTATAAGTACGATTGACGAAACCCTATGTATCCATCAAAAATGCAAGGAGGTGGTGTGATTTTTGAAAGACAGTGTATCTATCAGAAATCGCAGGGAAGTGGTGTGATTTCTTAAAGGTGGTGTATCCATTGGAAATCACAAGGAAGATGTGTGATTCTAAAAACTCAGTATATACATTAGAAATTACAGGGAGGAAGTGCGATATTCAAAATTCTGAAAGAGTGGAGCCTGGGGCAGTTAAGTACTTTTTGTAGGGTTGACGATTTATGAAGAAGGTTGCAAATCATTCTTCGAACATTCCCTAATGACAGTGTAATTACACATTTTCAATGTGTTATTATGCCAAAGAAGACAAAGCAAAGATAATCTATCAGAAATTGTAGGGAACAAGTGTGATACCCAAAATTCCATGTAATCATTGGAAATTGCAGGGAGGAAGTGTAATTTCTAAATCTTCAGAAAATTCAAGGAGGAAGTGCAATATCCAAAACTTTGGAAATTGTAGGGAAAAAGTGTGATTTTTCAAACTTAATAAATCACAAGGAAGAAGTGCAATTTACGAAACATCAAAAATCCCAGGGAAGAACTATGATTTATAAAGCCCTGTATACCCATTGGAAATCATAGGGAAGAAGTGTGATTTCTAAAACCATATGTATCCATCAAAAAATACAGGGATGTGGTGTATTTTCCTAAAGATGGTGTATCCGTTAGAAATCACAAGGAGGTGGTGAGATATCCAAAAGGTAGTGTTTCCTTCTAAAATCATAGGGAAGATGTGTGATTTATGAAACTCATTATATACATCAAAAATTGCATGAAGGAAGTGCAATCTACAAAATTCCATAGAGTGAAGGCTGGGGGAAGTTAAGTACTTTCCGTGGGATTGATGATTTATGAATAAGGTCATAGATCATTCTTCAAACATTCCAAAGAAAAAAAAAGACAATCCATTAGAAATTGCAAGGAACACGTGTCATTCTTGAAATTCCATGTAATCATTGGAAATTGTAGGGAGGAAGTGCAGTTTCAGAAACTTTGGAAAATGCAGACAAGAAGTGTGATTTTTGAAACTTCAGAAATAGTAGGGAAGAAGTTGGATTTCTGAAACACTATGTATCAAGAGAAAATCATAGGGAAGAAGCGCAATCTCTAAAACCCTATGTATCCATTAGAAAATACATGGAGATGGTGTGATTCCTAAAATACAGTGTATCCATCAGAAATCATAGAAAGGTGGTACGATTTCTGAAAGATGGTATCTTCCTTCTACAAAACTTTCCTCGACAAAATGATTATTTTTTATTATACTGGGATTTATTTATATGGACATATATATGTTGCTTCAAATTATATATCTAGCAAAAAAATTTTAGCTACTTGTATGATCGTGGTATTATGATTATTTCATGGCATTTAAACACAATGCAACAAAGTTTTATATATATATATATATATTATGTCTCTTCTTGTAAATGTTTTTGTACCTATCCTCTATTGGGTATTCTCCTAACTAGTATCATCTTTTAGCAATGCTTGTCTAGTATATTGATTTTTCTCAAAGGAATATGGGGCATATAAGCGACAAGCCTTGCCTCCCATCATCCAACTCATTTAATCCATGTGTTACTCATGGAAAGTATAACATTTATGCTCTATCTCTTATTTTGCAATTACTCATTTAATCTGTATAACTAAGGAAATATTGTAGAAATATGGGTTAATATCATCTCTAGAAGAATTTTAAAACTTCAGGGAAGGGTAGTATGACTATACTAACTCCCTTATAATGATTTCAAAAATATCATATATTTAAATGCAGATTTCCTACCCAAAAAACTGGGTGATGAAAATAAGAGAGGTAAGATTGGTAAGAGAACTGAATTTTCACTATCAAAAAGCACATGTTTAGTTTAATTCTCTATTTAAGTCTTTGAAGTCACATTGAATCTACTAAAAAAGATCTTTTCCTAGTAGGAGAGTTTGGTTGCATTAACAGTATGGTTTGGGCTTCAACAGTTAGTATTCACCAATAAGAGAAAGGAAGGGAAAAAATGGAAAAAAGGTGTTAAGAAAATGAATTTTCTCTTCTTCTCAATTATTTTTATGATATGTAATACCAAGCTATGATTTCTAGCAAGGAGATATCTTGAAAAAAACTATATTATTCTTGATGTAAAAACACAGGTTCCCAAGGAACCGGGCCCTTAAATTTGTAATGTCTGACAAAGGTAACCAACCAAGATGAGTAATTTGTGATCTAGAATTAATTCCTCAGGCCAGACCAGAGGTTTTCTAATCTCCATGCTTTCCTATCGGTTCCTAGAGTGAATGGATAAATTTTAATTTCCTTTTATAATTAATGAATAAAAATCTTTATCTTCGGCCTTTTATTGATAAGAAAAAAATAATGTAGTTACACTTTAATTATTTTCTAATTTTAGGAAAAAAAATATAGACTTCACTTAACATTAAATTAAATATTTTAGGTACACATAGATATTATTTGACATCATGGAAGATCAACCAATTCCCCCTCAGCAACTATTTTCATGAACTAATCAGGAGATTCAGAGATTGAGAGACTTAATAAATAGTGCTAGTAGCTCTAGTGTTTATAAGAATAGTTGTCATTACATTCTTGATAGCCTGATTAGTATCAGGGATGACATTCATGGCGCTACTCCCTATTGAGTAGCCACTATAGAGGCTATTATTGATAGGAAGAGGTCATAGATTTCTTCTGTCATTTCTCTTACTGGGGTACAGGGTTTAGTGCCCAAAGACACCTTAAAATGGGAATGTTTTCCCATTTCATGTCGATCAAAAGTATTTGAAGGGATACTAAGTTATTATATGTCTAGATCTTTCTATGTCAGCATTGATATACCCATGCTTTCTTGCTTCTCATGGTCTTTATCCAAATAACAACCAGATTCCACTTTATTTTTCATAGAAAATTGATGCTAAGGTTTTCCTACAAAAGGTCGTAAATTACACTTATTTGCCACTTAGCTCGGACAAAGGTGTGGTAGGCTTGCTGAAAGATATGCTTATTAAGGACTTGATTGTCAGTTACTAGTACACAAGACAATTTTTGGTTAGAGATTACCTATTGTTGCTCCTTTACTGGGTCATGCAACAAATTATGTTGTTCGTAGCTGCCACTTCCATATCCTAGTATGCTTCTATAAATGCATATGCATCCAGAAGATCCTCAGCCAAACTAGTTAATGTAACCCCTGCCACCTTTCCTGTAAGTCCCTCTAGGCTAGCAAGCAAAGGGATGCCCATTGCACTATAAATATCATCTGATGTAGTGGTAGAGGATGCTCCACTTTAGGATCTAGAGTATTTAAGTCCCACTAGATATGGAAGTGGCAGCTACTACAATGTACCCACTAAATGATGTACTCTTCTGAAGTATGCCCTATGAGGCACTTAACCCTATTAAAAGTTTACAACAACATTGTTAGGTGCTACCCAGTTAAGGGATTTTCCTTAGGACTATTACAAACTTTACCATGCTAAGAGTAGCCTTGTTAGAGGACTTTAAACACATGATAAAGTGTCACCTTGTTAGAGGATTTACAATAAAGGTCTATTAGGATCTACCCTGTTAAGGGATTTAACCTGTTGCAACTATTAGGGAACAACAAAAAGAATGATCTATAGAACATCACTACCTCTGCTTGATCAAATCCACTAAAGCACACAATATATTTCAAACACACTTAACTCTTTCCTAGTTTGATCGCAACATGCACCTTACACCGCACTTCTCCAACACACGATCAACAAGTTCTTAACCTTAAAATTCATCCATTATTTACTAAAATTTTAAGTCCACCACCTTAAACAAACCTTAAATTATAACTTCAAAACATCCTTCTCAAATCCAACGCACCACATAACAAAATTAAAACATAAGACATGTTTACGAGACCACGTCGTCAAATACAATGATTTACATAGAATGGTGTGTTAAGGAGTCAAACTAGTTTTGACCAAACACAAGCTTCCTCAAGAATCTTCTCCATACACTAGGATCAATAAATGTGATGCTAGATCATCACCTCTAATATTTATCACCTATCAGTCAAGAACACAAATACTGTAAGCTATAAACAACTTTGTCTCTACTCACCAATCACCTATCCTACACACCGGTCAATCAAATTAGTTTCTTTCACAACTATAGCATCTGAATACTTTAGATGACCATATCCCATGGCTGCACCACAATATATAACATATATTTGACAAGACGCTCAAATCATCTATCACCCGTCATGAACTATTCTAGTAGTTGCACTGTTATACTTCAACATGTCACAACTTTCTCATAAGATCACTTCAGAAGTAGTGGTTATTCGTTAGACATCTAGAGACACACATAAGTCTCCCCTAATTATAGACACCATTGAAACTCACTACAATCCTTCATTCATCACAACTATGTTTGGAAACATACTAAGAACACAAAGTCAATAATTGAGATCAATGACAACATAATATATGATCATCATGTAATCAAGTCTAATCAGGACATCTCCAAAACTCACTTACCATCACTGCATTAGATATTCCAATAATTCCCCCCTTTGGAATTGGTGGAAACACTCACTTCCTAATGATAGTAACATTCTCTCCAACATGATACCTTATGCATAAAAATGTTTCCACTTTTGTCTTTCATAGGTTTTGCAGTTACTCCCCCTTTCACTAAACTTCACACATTTTCCTCTTTAGCATACATTCTCCCCCTTTGACAACAATGTAAAAGGTTTCAAACATACTTGATATATTCTCTATTGTACCTAAATAACCAAAGCACATGACTAAATAGACTGCTCCCCCTAAGGAGTAGACCAACAACATCAATCCAGACATAAAGATATTCAATGAATACACTTGGATTGATGCAATTGTATCTTCCTCTAATTCAAATCAGATAGGGGAATGACCCCCAACCTACCTCTTAGATACACAAACTCATCCTTAGGAAATGGTTTAGTGAAAATATCAACATCTTTCTCCTTAGTAGGCACATATTCCATCCTCACTTCTTTTTTATGTACCTATTCTCTACACAAATGATATTTGATAGCTATATCCTTAATCTTAGAGTACATCATAGGGTTATTTGAAATTTTCATAGAACTTGTATTGTGAAAATAGATAACCACTAGTTCAGTTACATTCTCTTGAATTCCTTCTAGAATTTGCTTGATCCATACTACCTGAGTATAATTAATTACAATAACATACTCATCTTTAGATGTTGATTGAGATATACAATTATTCTTCTTGCTTTTCCAAGATACAAGCCTTTCACCAAGAAAAAATTTACCCGCACTTGTGCTCTTCCAATCATCAACATCACCTTCCCAATCAACATCAATAAACACATTCAAAGAGAAATCGCCTTTAAGTCCATATGAGAGACCATAATCTTCGGCTTCCTTAAGATATCTGAAGATTCTCTTTTCTTCAACCAAATGAGATTCCTTAGGATTAGAAGAAAATATTTCCACTAATCCAACTACCTATTCTATGCCTTGTATGTTGTTCACTACATACTATAGCTTACTGATCATGGATCTTTAAATTTTCTCATCCACCTCTTTAGAGTCATCTTCCTTTGATAGTTTTCAACCGGTTATCAGAGGGGTATCAACTGGTTTTGAGTCTTCTAACTAAAAAATATTCAATATCTCCCTTACATATTTGGACTGACTTATGTAGATACCATCTTTCATCTGTTGAACATGAAATCCAATGAAGAATTTAATCTCTCAATCATAGACATCTCAAATTATTTCCTCGTCTCATTTACAAATGATCTTCTCATCTTTTCATTACCACCAAAAATGATATCATCTAAAAGTATCTCAAAAATTAGCAACCTATCATCTTTCTTAATCTTTAAATACACATTTCTATTATCACTTGTACTGATAAAACCAATTTGAATCAGATATGAATGCAAACATTCATACCATTCCCTAGATGCTTGTTTCAACCCATACAAATCTTTATGTAATTTGTACACCTTGTTCTTACCTTTTGAATTAGTAAATCCTTTAGCTTGTTCAATATATACCTCTTCTTTTAAAACAACATTAAGAAAATTTGACTTAACATCCATTTGGTATACCTTGAATCCTTTATAAGAAACATATGCTAGAAATATCCTTACACGTTCAATTCTGGACACTGGTGCAAATGTTTCACTATATTCTAGGCCTTGAACTTGTACATATCCTTTTGACACCAGTCTTTCCTTGTTCCTTACCACTTCATATGTCTCATTCATCTTGTTTTTGAAAATCCACTTCGTACCAATCACATTCTTGTATGTCGGTCTAGGCACTATGTTCAGTATTGTTCTTCTCAATCTGGTCCAATTCTTCTTCCATATTTTTCACCCACTCTTCATATTTCAATGCATCCTTAACTATTTTAGGTTCAAATTCATATAAAAAACAAGTACCTTCTCTTTCCTTTCTTCTTGTTAACACACCAACATTTTTCTCACTATTAATTTGATCAAGGGAATGTTTCAACTTTACACACTTTGGAAATATCACTTCAGTTCTAGGATTTTCTTCAACTACTAGTACTGGTTCCTTTTCATTGACCTACATATCCTAATTTTTAGCATCTTTCTCCACCGGTTGTAAACAAACAAACCCATGTTACTCTTTAGGTTCCTTCTTTCTTGATTCGTCATTTTTCTCTGAAAATTCATCTATTCTTACACTGGCACTTTCTACTATCTAATTTTTTCACTTGTTCAAGAAATTGTAACCTTTTTTATTTGATGAGTATCCTAAAAATATCCCTCATCACTACTTGGGTCAAACTTTCCTTTATTTTCATCTCTCTTTATGTAGCATCTACTCCCAAATAAATTGAAATAACTTACATATGGTGATCAACCATACCACAACTCATAGGGATTTTTGTTTGTACCTTTGTTCAATGTTTTAACAATAGTGCTCACTGATTCTTTCCAAAATGTGTGAGCAATACCCTTCTAAATCATTAATTTCCTAGCACAATTAATGATAGACCTATTTCTTCTTTCAGAAATACCATTCTGTTGAGGTATTCTATGAGTTGACATATGTCTTTGAATTCCTTATTCTTCACAATATGTAGTAAATTCATGTGAAGTAAAATCACCTCCTCTATCATATCTAATACATTTTAGGGTCTTACCAGTCTTCTTATCCACTCTATCTTTGTAGATCTTAAACATGTGAAAAGCTTCAGATTTGTATCTAAAAAATATAACCCACATCCTTCTAGAATAATCATCAATAAACAACATAAAATCTCTATCACCATAGTAACTTTGAGTTTTGATTGAACCACACAGATCGATATGAACCAGACCTAAAACACTTCCAAAACAATAATTTTTACTAATGAAACTAGAAATAGTTAACTTCCCAAGTTGACATTATTTACACATTACATTGTCTGGTTTAACTAGGTTATGCAAACCTCTCACTATCTTCATCTTACTAAATTTGATCAGGTTATAAAAATCTATATGAAAAAACCTCATATTAAATAACCAACTATTTTCTACCATAGCAATCAGACAATTCTTAATAGTAGAATCCAGATGGAACAAGTTATCTCCAGTTTGTTCACCAGTAGCAATCAACTATCTTGAGTTCCCAATAATCCTACAACTACCTCCATTGAACTCCAATCTATACCCTTTGTTATTTAACTGATAAACACTTAAAAACTTGTATCTCGGACCATCAACCCAGTAAACATCATCAAAATTTGTTTTTTTCATTCAAAGAAATAAATCCTTTACCTTTTACTAGACAAGGATCATAATTCCCAAATCTCACCAAGACTCCATCATATTCTTCCATATTGATGAATTTTCTTCTATCACCGGTCATATGGTGAGTGCATCCACTTTAAATAATCCAGTTACCACTATGATTCATGTTAGAAACCAAATCTTTCTCACCTTCTTCTAAGGGTTCTTCCTTTACTTCAATAAACATAATTTCTTCTTCATCTCTTCCATCAGATTCCTCACCGGTAATAGCTTCCTCAGCTAGGTAGCACACTTTCTTTTTTTAATATCCTTTAATCTTCTTTGCTTATCCTTCCTATCATTTTTAGCGCATCTAGAAGCACTATTTCCAATTTTTTTACATGCAAAGCACTTCCAAGGTAGCTTACCCTTATATTTACCTTTCCCTCTAGGCAGCCTTCTAGCAAATAAAGCTTCCAATTCCTCCAGTTCTCTTTCTTCAAATAATATATATTAATAATCATTAGGATAACATGATGAAGAACTATTACACATCTCCTTTACTTTCCTAGATGGTGCAAGAGTCAACGATGACTTGAAAGAATATTCAACTTTAGGTATACTATTATCATAATTTCTTAACTCAAATGTAGTTGATTTCCCTATTAATGCATCAAGAGTAATAGTAAAAGTTCCTAGAGATCTGAGATCTTGTATAGATGCAACCCTAATACCATACTGAGGCAATAAAGTTATCAAAATATTTCTTACCACATCCTCGTTAAGAAGATTACTACCAGAACCTTGGATAGTAGAAAAAAATTCTTTGATTCTTTGATTATATTTCTCAATGTTATTATTTTCTTGCATCCTCATCATCATACTTTCCTCTCAAACTATCAACCTTTTCCTTTTGCACAAGTGGATCCCCACCATAGATAATTTTCAAATTTTCACACATATCATTAGCAGTATCTATGTCTTTGATATCAATATAATCTCCATCAAAAAGAGTACTAGTAATAGCTTCCATAGTATAATTATGTTCTAACCTTTCCTTCAATTGATCTCTAGTCAGGTTTCTTGAATGGACAATATACTTGTTAACCACATGATCTCAATACTAATCACCCATACCTTTAAGATGGATCTTGATCCAACCACAGCATACTGATTATTTCTCTCTTGTGAATTCAATACCTTCCTTTCTCATCATCTTCAGATCTTCACCTCAAGTTGTTAAGTTTCACCACAACAAAGGACCAAATCTCTGATACAAATTTTTACATCTGAGTTCAAATTACTCAGAGGGGGGAGAATTGGTAATCTACAAAATAATCCAAACTTCTCTATCTTAAAACTTAAACTAGAATTCACAAGATTAACCTTAATAACAACAAATGAAAATCATAAGCATTCAAATGCATCCACAAAATTGACACACAGATTTATCTCATGGAAACCCAAATAGGGAAAATAACCATGACAAGGATTAGTACCCACTAAATGATGTACTCTTCTAAAGTACGCCCTATGTGGATCTTAACCCTGTTAAAAGTTTACAACATCACTATTTGGTTCTACATGGTTAAGGGATTTTTCTTAGGCCTATTAGGAACTTTTTCCCTTTTAAGAGTTGCATTGTTAGAGGAATTTAAATACTTGACAAAGTGTCACCTTGTTAGAGGATTTACAACAAAGATATGTTAGGATCTACCCTGTTAAGGGATTTAACCTGTTGCAACTATTAGGGAACAATAGAAAGAATGATCTATAGAACATCACTACCTCTACTTGATCAGATCCATTGAAGGGCACATTATCTTTTGTACACACTTAACTCTTCCCTAGTTTTATCACAACATGAACCTTACATCACACTTCGTAAACACATGATCAACACTCTTAACCTTCAACTTCATCCATTACATACTAAACTTTGAAGTCCACTGCCTTAAAAACCCTAAATTAGAATTTCAAAATATCCTGCTCAAATCCAACGTGCCACATACCAAAATTAAATGCATAAAACATTTTTACAAGACCCCATCGGCCAATACAATGATTACATAGAATTTTTTTCAAGGAGTCAAACACATTTTGACCAAACACAAGTTTCTTCAAGAATCTTCTCCACACATTAGCATCGAGAAATGTGATGCCAAATCATCACCTCCAATCATTAAGACATGTCACTAGCTCATTACTAACTCAATTGATTTCACCAAAACCTTCACACTGACCATCGATCAAATATTTATCACCTATCTCTCAAGAACACAAATACTGTAACTTGTTAACAACTCTGTCTTTGCTCACCTGTCACATATCTTGCTCACTGACCACTGAAATTAGTTGTGTTTGCAACTGTAGCATCTGAATACTATAGAACACCATATCCCATAACCACTCCACATGATACAAAATATATTTGACAAGACATTCAAATCATTTATCACCTGTCATTAAATGTTCTAGCAGTTTCACTATTATACTTCAACTTATCACAACTTTCTCATAAGATCACTTTACCAGTAGCACTTATGTATTAGAAATACAGAGACACACCTAAGTCTCCCATAAAGATACAAACCACTGAAACTTACCATAATCCTTCATTCATCACAACTATGATTGGAAACATACTAAGAATACAAAGTCAATAATTAACATCAATGAGAACATAATATCGAGTCATCTGCTAATCAAATCTAATCAAAACATCTCCAGGACTCACTTACCATCACAACTCCAAATATGCCAATAGACATGTTTTACTTTATATGTTAAATATGCATGTACATATGACGATTATATACTTGATATATTATTTGATGATTAGTTTTTTTATGTATGCATGTTAGATGTAATGCCCCACCAGGGAACCCAGGAGAACTAACCTAAACTTGACACTGAGTTAACCGGATAATTTTTTTTTTTTTTTTTAAATGTTTACAAACAATAATGATAACAATGTGGAAGCAATGAGATACATGACATACACATAAGAATCAACTCATACACATAACAATCCTCGAGGGTTCCTTGACGTAGAATCACTGAAGCAAGCTAAACTACGAATAACAACTATAAAGATCTAACACAAAGGATACATCAAATGAATCCAATAATATACATCTCATAACTCACATCCTCTGCACATGTCGCAAGGTATGTAGTAATCACTCTAATACAAGTATGATACAACAACTAATATAGGTATCACATCCGATACACTATTACAAGATTACAACTGATATGATAAGATCAAAACCTCCTAAGATAAACATGATGAAT
>MU226986.1:2567681-2648815 GCA_018584345.1 Thuja plicata
TATATTATATTTTTATTTTTATTTTTACTGGTGGAATTTTAATAAGTAATCAGGACTGTATATTTTTTTTAAAACAGCAAGCTCATCATTTTATTTTATTTAAATTTCTATTATTAATAATTCTTTTACAAAAGAATCTTTTATCTTTCAAGGTCAATTTATAAACTATATTTTCAATAATATAGATCTTTTCTTTTAACCAAATTCCTAAATTAACAAGGAGAGTTTCTAATTTATTATTTAATAACTTCAAGAATAATTTCCTTGGTTTCTAATATGCAAATCAACTCTTTTTCATTGTTTTCTCACAGATCTGATCAGGGTTTCAACATGCATCCGATGAAGACAAAATTTCTACAATCCAAGGTGAGTTAAACATAGATCTGAGGATTTTCAAGCCATTTTCCTTCATTATCAAGATTCTAAATCAAGGAGGAGTTTTCCCTAAAAATGAAACCCTAAGGCAATATCAAACATAAAACTTTTATACGAAAACCCTTTTTTCCCAATTGTCATTCAACACCCAGAAATGAAACCCTCATGTTCATAATCACAGATCTGACATGAAAATATGAAAGAGAACACAAATAGATCAAAGAACACATTTTTCATCATTTTAATCAACAGAAACACCAAATACACAAACAGAGAAGATCAAGCAAAGGATCCTAGTTTTCAGATGCATAGAAGACAGGGATCTGAAAACTAGAATTGAAAAGCTCAAGATCCTACCTTAGTAACAAAAGAGATGATCAAACCCACAAATCCAAGTAAAATGAATTCCAAATCCAAGCAAACCTCCTCAAAATCCCAATAACCTGTTTTCTCCTTCTCCTTGATTGAACAACCTTCAAAAAGGCCTCCAATACAAAGATATAGATAATCCAAGCAATTAAGTTTTCAAAAAGTGAAAACCCTAAAGGGAAAATAAATTATATAATTATTAATTAAGATAATTTCTTTATTTTCAATTCCACTTAAAGCATGCAACAGAAAATCAACTTTATAATATAAAAGCAAAGTGCTAAATTGAAAATGCATGAGATAATATTTCACTTAAATAAATCAATTAACCATGCAACTTAAGATGATATTCAATAATTCAATTATGCACAATTAATTATAATTAATTGAGTTTAATATTATTAAATCTCAATTATTTAAATGAAGACTTAATAATTAAATCAATTAATCAATATAGGCATTTAATTAATATTTAATTATTAAATAGTCATATATTTCATATATCAATGTTTTAACCCCATTACAGGTGCAATAATTAACATTAATATTTACCATGAAAATTCATTAAATAAATCAAGCTAAAAGCATCATCAAATCACCTGAAACCCATCTAACAGATAATCAACTGAAATAGAAACCCAACACACACAAACAGGCTCACGAATCCTCGTCACTTGACGGATTCAAACACTAGGGTAGTCAATCAGATTCTTTGTCCATCAATAGGACAAAATAGGGTTTAGGGTGTGGATTTGGACCTGAATACTATCTCCCCTCACTTACCATTGAGATATTGCGATAGGGTACGCTCACTCCTGCCAATTCAAGGAAGACGTAGCCCGGTACCTGCAAACTTGTCATCACAAAGATGAGCATACATGTATATAATATAGCAACCAATGGTTGAGACTAGTTTATCGTGTGGATCTCGCCAAAGCAAGTAACTACGACTCTGTCCCATACCATATCAAGTACGTCAAACAGTAATGCAAAACATACAAATGATCCATGTGCATATAAATCTAGGGTCAGTATTGTCAGAAAACCATAATCGAAATGACATCCTAACATATACATCAACATCATGAAGTAACCATAAATCATATGCAAATAGGAGATATAACACTCTAAGCAATGAATCAATAGCATACTGAAATGTGATACATAAATATCCTCTAAATCATCTTGAAATAAAAACACATACATGAAAAGGCCTAAAAGAATTCGGCAACCGAAACTAAAAAGCAAACTCAGAGGTGGGTATTACATTAGATGGTTTACTTATGTAAATTAAGTACACATGTGTTTTATTCAATCTTAATTTATATGTTTAACACATTTTATGGATATTAAATACATACATGTGATTTGATGATTACATACTCGATCTATGATTTGATGATATAATTTATATATGTTTGACATGTAATTAATATTTTTGATGATCTAAAGTATATGTTTTATGATCTAATTTACATGTTTGACATGATCTAATTTATATGTTTCATGATCTAATTTTTATGTTTCATGATTGAATTTATATGTTTGACACATTTGTTTGATGTTAGATACATACATGTGATTTGATAATTACATACTTGACCTATGATTTGATGAGCTAATTTATATATGTTTGACATGTAATTTATATGTTTGATGATCTAAGTTATATTTTTATGATCTAATTTATATGATTCATGATCTAATTTATATGTTTCACATGATCTAATTTATATGTTTCATGATCTAATTTATATGTTTCATGAATGAATTTACATGTTTGACATGTCCTAATTAATCAACAATAAAATTTTATTAATACTTGATAGATCATGCATACATTCAATGATATAAGTATTAAGCCATCCCCTTAAGACATGTCCTAATTAATTAGAAATAAAATTTTCTTAATACTTGACAGATCATGCATAGATTCAATGAGATAAGTATTATATCATACATGTTATGCCTTGGATACCCGTCCCTACATTTTGTTGGCAAAATGTTGCATCTCCCCCCCTTTTTTTATTTTTTGCCTTGTTCCTTTTCCTTTTGTTTTTCTCTGGCCTTTGCTTCCACAGGGTCATTGTTTCCTTTCTTCTTGGTTTCTCTTCCTCCAGGACCTGGTCCTAGAGTGTTCTTGTATTTTTTGTTCCAGTTAGAATCCAGACTCTAGGATTCTCTGTCACCATTTCCACTTATTTAGAGGGTGCAGTTGCATGGGATCCCTGGGCCCAGAGTCCAGAGGTTTTCCCTTCTCAGGATTTGCAGAAGGAAAGTGGGATGTTTTTACCCTAAGGCTATAAATAGAGTTTCACCAGTCATTGTTACATTTACAACGAACAAATTACCCCAGAGCGACTCAAAGTGATTAAGGCAATTTTAGCAGCGACTAAGTGCAATTTGTTCCCAAAGCTCAAACAGTGCTTAACAATGACTAAAATTGGTGTGTACGTGGTGATTCAAAGCTAATCAGTTGCAGAGCCCCTCCCATGCTCTTCATGCCACATCTCTCATTTCCAAGGTAGGCCCTTCTGGTTCTCCCTCTTTGCTTGTTGGTTTCATTTTTGGTTTTTCTTTTGTTTTTCCTTTTGTTTCCCCCTGTTTCTCATTCTGTTCTTTTTGGTTGCCTCCCGTTGGTGGGATGACTCTGCTAGAGGGTTGTCCACCCTTTGTGTAGTCATAAAATGATGTAATTCTTGTGCATTTCCTATAATTATTGTAAATTTTTGTTTTTCTGTAAGTAACTATAAATTAGTTTATTTTTGGGTGTCTCTGTAAAGCATCCCTCGACCCTCTATGTATAAGTGTTTTAGTTTTTTTTTTCATGTATATTCTAAAGAGTTCTATATGTTCCATCTCATCTAGTGGTGATCTCACCGTGCCTTTCTACGTGTATCCAAATTGTCAAGCTCGCCCTTCTGGTGTTTGCAAATTCAAACTCTGCACCTTGCCTGGTCAAGTTTGTAGGTTTTCTCTCTCCTCTATCATCTCCACTTTAATGGCGGGTTTAACTCTCCCACATGCAAGCATTCAAAATTAGCCAAAGTGGCATTCATTCCCTCACATGTTCAAACAAATTTCACCTTCAATGTCATTACTCCCTTTATTGTATGACCACGTGATGCCCCATGTCAGCCTAGTACGGCTAATTACTGGTCATGTTGATAATGGTCAGTTTTCCAGACTCCAGGTCTAAAGTTCCCCTTTGACTTTCATTTTATTCACCACATGATTCAGAATCCCTAGAACCCCCATGCATAGATCCAATTCCCAAGTAATTCATTTTGTTTAATATATATTTTTGGGGTTTGATGCAAACTGACACCTTTTCAGGATAGATGTGAGGCGGTGATGAAATCTCCAGAATCTAGAATTTTATTGTGTTTTATCTATATTGATGGTTTTTTGGTCTTGTAGGTTTCCCAAGGTTCACAAATCAATCATGTCTAAAGTATCTTCTCCACCTGGGAGCCCAGAATTTGCCACCACTTCAACCATTGCAGCTATCAGGACCAAGGTCGAGAAGGCCTTAGAAAATCTTCCACTGACCATGAAATATCCTAAGAAACTATTCTGGGATCTAAGGTAGATTCCAAGCTACAATTGATCACCGACACAAGTGTCAAAGCATGGGCCAAACTGCAGGCCTTGGTAAAAATATTGTTTATTCAGCGCAAGGCCAGAGATCTAATGGCACTCAATTTCACCGCCTCTGGAATCCTCAAAGTTGCCTACTTCCCTTGCTCAGTGCAGGCCATGGAGCTTATTGTCACATTGGTAGAACACTACAACACAGCTATTCGGGTTGTCATACTTTCTTTTCCTCTTTCGTTGGGCTACCCAATGCCCTTGGTGTCTCTGGGATCACCGACACAAGTGTTGAAGCATGGGCCAAACTGTAGGCCTTGGTAAAAATATTGTTTATTCAGCGCAAGGCCAGAGATCTAATGGCACTCAATTTTTCCACCTTTGGAATCCTCAAAGTTTCTTGCTTCCCCTGCTTAGTGCAGGCCATGGAGCTTATTGTCACATTGGTAGAGCACTACAACACAGCTGTTCGGACTATCATACTCACTTTTCCTCTTCCGTCGAGCTACCCAATGCCCTTGGTGTCTCTGGATGCCACAAAATTTGCTTTGGGGCTAGGGATCCCCCAATTTTCCAATGCAGTTGTTATCACCTAGGCCCTGGTATTAAACAAATTTGAGAAACTTCCACAGATTGCTCGGTAATACCTCAACTCCAACTGCCTCAAAACCATGAGAAAAGATTATAGAAAGATGAAGTTGGAGATCCCCCAAAAAAAGTTTAAAGAAATCATAAAAATGGGGATCATCTTCTTATGTAGGGTCTTTAGAGAATCCCATGCTCGGGAATTCTCGGCATGGATGTATTACTCTTTGTTCGACATCACCTCCGCCAAACAAAATTTTTATTGGGCAGCTATCATTGCTAATCATATAGTTTCCCATATTGTTAGGGTCACCTAGACCTCCAAATATTACATGAATTCATACATTTTGTAAGTACTGGCACAACAACAACCCATATCTAGGGGTTTACTCATTTTCGGTGTCCTCAAGACCGGCCCGGGCCAGAATGCTCTGTGGGACTATTTCCCACAAATTCAATGGGAGGCCAGTTTCCCATGTTTTTGTAGAGTAAATGACGCCTTCATTTACTATAATATTCTTACACCCACTCAGCATGTCAGTTACCAGCTTTCAAAAGAATCAATGACTCTAGTTAGCACTTATGGTCACTACTAGATCCAGTTTCAACAACACTCCTACATTCGGGTGACTGGCTTCTTTGGGAAACCCTACCTATTGCCCAAGAATTATGGGGATAGGATCATTATTTTGGAATATTGTAGGAAGATCCTAGAGATTCATGCATTCTTTGCATTGATGAAGGTCACCAATGTTTCCTTCCTGATCACCTGCGGGAACTACACTTGTAGCCTTGCAACAACAAAGGAAGCTGATGGAAAACTAAAATATCTAGGGCTAGCAGAATTTTACTTGGAGTGGAAAAATTTTGATCTGTTGGATAAGATAGCTTTGACACTACCTCGAGTAGCAGACCCTCACAAGCCTCACATGGTAGATTTCTAGGCAAACTGCTAAGATGAATTTGAAGTCCGCAATCGACATTTCATTAGAATGATGCAAGGTATGATTAAGAGCCTAAAGCTTAAGACCTTTCCAAAGGAATTTTTAGATACCAAGTCCATAGAAGACCCACAATACAAGGCTAAGGGAGTAGACAAGATGGCTCTCCCTCTAGTGGATTGGCACACCCCAGAAAGCCCGATAATTGAGGAAATTACCCATGATGTGGTTGAATGCAGTCATGCATATTTTTCAAAGGTATGTCCAAAGAGTACTCGTAGAATTAGACCATTTTTGTAGGGGTCCACTTCCAGAGCCAGAATCTCTACGCAGGGCGAAGATAAAGGAAAAAGAAAAGTTGATACCCCAGCCTATATTCCATCTGCAGTTTTAGTTCCCATTGTAGAACAAGTGCACCTTCAGCTGGTAGCGTCCCACCTGATGAAGGAAGAAATAAGCACCCGACTTGGCATTCCACTTACTCCAAAAGAACTTGCCCTCCCTTCTGGCTCCCCCTCACTTGCAAAACTTATGGTTTGGATAGTAGGGATGGGAGCAGAGGATAAATGTATGAACATTTTGGATGTTGGACCTCCATTGGCGACGAGGAGGAAGAAGTAAAAGACAAACATCCCTCCACCAAGGGAAAACATGGACCTTCGGATGCCTAACATCCCCCAGGTGGAGATCATCCAAGACTCCCCTAAACCAGAGAATCCCCTAGAGACCTCCCCTCTGCATGATGATTTTGATGAGATCTTTGGGATGGATGAACTTGTGAATTTACAAGGGGACATAGTAAAAGTGGTGGAAGAAATTTCCGCCCAAGAAAAAAAAATAATCCCCACTAAAGGGGAGATACTAGAGAAAGAGGTCACCACAGAACAAGAGGTCCAGGAAAAAAAAGAAAAAGAACTAGAACAGGTGGACATCTCAGATGTTCAAGAGACCTTAGTCCCAGAGACTGAAATAGGAGAAAGGAGGCAAGTACAAGGTGAGAAGTCAGCTTCGGCTGAGGGAACTAGACCTAAAGGAGAAACCGTAACCTCATCTACCATGCTCCAGATGCCTCCACCCACCTAGGTCAGTGTAACATTCAACAAGGTGATCCCTGTAATAATATAGTCATATCCATGTCAGGAACCTACGCTACCTCCGAAAGACAAGCCAACGAAGGAGAATGTCCCAGAAGATGATGCTGGAGAAGAAGAACAACAATAATAGAAAAATGAGGGGGAGAACCCCAAATATATGGGGGATGATTCCACCAATGCTACTAAGGATGGGAGTACCGATGCAAAAGAAATGGATACCACTAAGATGGATAGTGTGGGTGGTCCCAAGAACATAGAGAAAGAGTCTGAAGAGACTACAAATGTTGGGGGTGAACAACAGAACCCCAGGGAAGACCCATATAATCAAGCCTTAGCAGCAATACCACCTCTACCACCACAATGGTTGGTAGATTCAAAGAAGAGAAATGCCCCAGTGGCGGAAAAATTCCATCTCTCCCTGGTTGAGATGATGGCACAAAGTCAAAGTGCCCCCAAGCTGAAAAAGGCCCAAAGACTCCATTCCATTCAGATTGGTATAGGTGGAGATACAATCATAGTCATCATGATACCTCCCCCAGACAAAGAGGAAGTAGCAGTAAGTGCTACAAAATACATTGTGACAAAGATACCTCTGGGAAAGAGGGATAAGCAGGGTGAACTAGACTTGTTGAAAGAGGCTAGCCAGTAAATATAGGCCCGCTATGATAAACAAGCCTAGAGAATAAAGGAGGAAAAGGAAAAGAGTACAAATATCCTTGGGCTTCAAATACAGCTAGCACAACAATTGGCTGAAATTCATCTGGAATCTTCTACATCTGAAGCATCACTTCCATAGGGTGATGTTGACGGGCTGAGAAATATGAAAAAGAAAGTGTAGGTAGTCGATGAATGGGTAGCCAAGAAGGTAGGAAATTTCTATTATTTCCTAGTAACAATAGTCCCAGACCTGCATACGGCTGGCAACATCTTGCACCATGCCAAAAATTCCATTTCTATAAGGGAGGGAGAAACCAAGCAATATGAGGCATGGATGAGTGAGGTAGGAGAGCTCATGAATCTCAGAGAGGAACCCATCATAGAGATGGGTATTTTGGGGGAGGAGTCTTTCAATTTTATCTTGGTCTAGCACTCTAGACTTGATCTTAAATTGGAGATTAGCAAGCAACTGGTAGAGGCCCGGAAGGACAAAGTCCCAAGAGTGGAGTATTCTTTGAATTTATACAAGACATTTGTTACAAGGGTTTTGGGAGTCAATCCCTTTAGTATAGATATGTGTACTCTGGTGGATCTTTTTATGGGGAATTTTGATGAACTGATAGAGTCATAGTACCAATCCCTGAGAGAATTTGATGAAGCAAAAATTTCACACTTATCCCGCATGATGCTCTAGGCCCATGATGCAGCGAAGATGGCCACAGAATTCAATGGGAACACCCTGGACTTGGGAAAGAAAGTAGAGGTGGCCAAGTACTGTCAGGAATGCATCAAGAGCATCGATGAAGAGGGAATTCCCATCTTTTGGAAGCTTTCAAAACATATAAGGTACAATAAAGTTCTCCACACTCCAGATATTTTCACCAGTAGGGTGCAACTTCACAAATTCTTTATTCTTTGAGCATAAGCTCTCAGACCCTGGAATTATGGATCCATGGTTGATATTTGAAATATGTTGCACAACTATAAGTAGAAATAACAAACTCTAACTCTGGCCTATCTTTTGATGTTTATTTGGTAAACTTAACGTGCTTGCAGGAAACCCCAACCTACCATGGAAATCCCCGAAGAAGGTGAGTAAAACCAGCTATCCCCCAAACAAACAAACACTTTCCCAAATTATCTTCCCCACACCATCAAGACCCAACACTCAAGTGCTTGAAGGCCCAAAGGATTCATTCTCTGGAAAGCCTTTACATGCAAAGTTGGTTGGTACCCTGGTACACGGTGACAACTTATCACTATTGATAGGACCGATCACAAAGCTCTGTCAATAGAAACTAGTGCTAGAAGGAGGGCATGAGCTCCTCCCGTTTGGAATATTTCAATTTTACATTTCCTGAGGGTTCCCCAAGCCATATTTTTAGGAACCAAGATTTTAGTGGGATAGGGTCATTTGCACCCTTATGTTTTGAAAGAATCCTTCGATCAGCCCTGAATCCCAGAAATTTTGTTGAACTCGAGCCTCCTGCTCAAAAGAAAAAGACCCCACAAACCAAACAACCAGCCAACCTTATCTAAGGATTTTCCACACCTCAGAATACCCAAGTCTCTCTAATAATCCCAGGGACCAATGCTTAACCTAGCCAAAATCTAGCAGCCCCAATGGAAAATTAGTTTGGTAACACTGGGTCCCTAATGGGGCAGTTCCCTTGAGCCACCAATGATCTTCCTCCACATTTGGAGAAGATCTATCCCAAATATGAGAATCTAGGCCCACGAACCATAGAAGAACATCTCTAGGCATATAAGGATGCCATGAACCGACACTGAATACAACATCAGGATGTTGTAACCCGAATGTTCCCTTTGTCCTTAGGAGAGAATGATTTAAATTGGTACCTTAACTTTCCAGCCAACTCCATCAACAGTTGGTAGGATATGGAAGACACCTTATTGGAAGCCTTCCATGTTCACATGGACCCGACGTGGTCCCACAGCTAGTTTATCTCTATCAGGAAGGAACCAAACAAATCCCTCTACATATTCAACGATCGGTTCCAACGTGCCTTGAAGCGGTGCATGGGCCCCTTCATCCCATCCACCGATGTAACCATTTAGACATATCGGAATGCTCTGGACCCCATTGTTGCCACTCTCCTTTTGAGAACCACTATTGCCAATGATTGGGATACTCTAGAAAAGGTTTACAACCTGGCCTCGGAGTTCTCCTACAGTTTGAGCAAAGCTCCTGGCAGGATTGGACAAAGCCTACCATTCAACATGATACTTGACATAACTCCTTACACTAGGGATACAACCTAAATCTAGCAATGGGTGCCCCAACTATGGCCATGGGCCCACCGTCGATAGACCAATAGGCCTGATACATATATCCATCGCAAGCCCAGAAAATACCAGATTTGGAAATTGTTCAATAGAACTAGTCACAGCAAATGCAATAACCCTTGACACAACCCTCCAGAGTACCTTTCTTCCAGTCATCCATGGCTAGAGGATTTCTATCCTTAACTCTGGGAGCTACTTTCACTTTCCTTGGGAACCCACCATAACAACCATCACACTATGACACAAATACCCAGCAGTCAGCCAAGGTTGAATCCCTCCAGTGACTGGTGTCCTCTCTAATGATAGACATGGGATAGCTGAAGGTGGGGCCTTCCGCACATCACAAATCTATTTCATAGAGAGGGAATGTTTTCTCTAGACAATGAAATACCAATTCCAGGGGTCAAAACTACAATAATGGGCCTCGGCCCAATAAACAACAATGGAACAAAAATGCAAATAACGGAGGTCCTCCTCTAAACCAAAACACCACTCAAGGTGGTGTTGGACCCAGTTATTCTACACAGCTTTCAAAATTCCATCCTTTGATGACATGGTGTAGATTGCATGACACCGGCTCTCATTTCGAGGTGAATTTTGCCACACTAGAGAAGATCATCATGATCTCCTAGTTGGATAGACAACAACCCGTTGATCCTACTCCCCCAAAACCATCCATAGTAGAGCCTCCTCACACAACATTTACATGTGAGACTATCTTCTTTAGGATAGACAAAGAGGATGAAGAAGAGCCTGAATTATAGGGATTCTTTGATGAATCTATCCCTTCCTTTGAGGCCAATGCCTTTACCAGTCCACAGAATCCCTACAACACTCAAAGTCGGGCTGGAAAAGGCCTAGCTTACATGCCAACGCCTCCCAAGAATACCCCTACCCTAGACAACATAAATGATTTCTCCTTCCTTCCGAAAGGACCTGGCTCTAGTCAAGCCAGGGATCCAGCCAAGGAAGTCAACTTTACCCGAGGGGATAGTTTGACATCACTAAGACATTAGAGAAAACCACCTCCTCCATGACCTTGATGGAGGTTTACTAAATTGTCCTGAGCATTAGAAGTCCATTCTAAACCTCTTGGGAAACCCAAAAGCCATCAGTCGTCCAGCAAAGACTGTCACATTTGACGATGCCAACTCAGTCATCTTCCAGGGAAACATAGAGGATCATCCCTTCCTACTAGACTTGAACATTCAAGGGAAGAACCTATAAAATTTCCTGGTATATACCGATGCTTCAAGAAATTTCATGCCCTTATCCCTATGCCAGAAGCTTAGACTTACTCCCACTCCATCCAAAGGCGCAGTAGTCCAATTGGAAAAAAAATACTGTGAAAATGGTATGTGAGTTGAAAAACATCCAGATTTAGCTCATCCAAGACCCCCAGATATCAAGCATAATAGACATCCAAGTGGTGGATATCCCTGAGGCTTATGGGATGTTATTATATCAAAATTGGTCTAAGGCCCTTAATGGGTATTTCTCCACAAACTTCTGCCACTTGTGGCTCCCCTAGAAGGGGAAATCAAATCAAATCCAAGTGGAGAGTGAACCCAGAATGAAGTAGGCCCTCACCAAAGTCAGGAAGGTAAATGAAGTCCTTTTCTCTAAATCTTCCCCCAGGTAATACCACCCTCTAGAGATCCTAACATTTCACTTTACTTCCAGGGAGGATTGCATAGTTTGTCAGAGAATTCAAGACCTGGATGAAAAACTGAGGGGTGAGGTAAACTCACAAGGTAACATGGAAAGTCCCACCATACTCTTCTCTGGAACTTGGTGCTGGGTACATTACCAGAAACATTCCAAACTAGAGTGTGAATGTTGCATTTCTATTGCTACCCACCACATTAATGCCTCCCAAGAGAAAGAACATAAAGTCGGTTCACTTGGACTGAATGATCCATCCAGTGGTATGCTTGAGGTGTCGCTTGTTAAGGAATCCAAACTAGAGGCTTCTCCAAAGAAAAATCTCACCCACGCACCATCAGAGCCAGAGGAATCACCTCCTAACCCTCCCAAAATCAATCCAAATGCTCCTTCACCTTCCTAGCCCTAGAAAATGAACAATGACTTGTGGACTTTGTAGTTTGACGGATCCCAATCTAAACAAGGTTGCAGGGCCAGAGTGGAATTGATCAACCCATGGGGGAAATCCTTCCTTGCATCCTACAGGTTATAGTTTAACTACACCAATAACATCATGGAGTACAAGGCCTTGGTCCTCAGACTCCTATTTTCATTGAGAAAAGGGATCACCCACCTATAGGCAATGGGTGATTCAGAATTGATAGTAAAACAAGTTCGGAGCCAATACACATGTCATGACAAAAGGCTGGCCACACACCTCAACTGGGCATGGAGCCTAATTGAATATTTTCATGCTTTTGGCATCAAGATTATTCCCCAAAAATGTAACTACATTCTAGATGCCCTTGACGTGTCTTCCAACACCCTTGAGCCAATGGTTGGCTCTCAGCTCTAGAAGTTTTTTTTTGAGATGATTGCCACCCTGTTCGTCCCAAATAATATCACCCACTTTTAGGTTTTTGATGATGACCAACATATTTTGGCCTTCATGGCCAATGTTGGCATCTTCAAGGATTAGATAGTGGAATAAAGGTATCATGACAATACCAGATGGGATGAAGAAGATGACGAGATCATCGACCTACCCACCAACACCATCCCTAAGGGGATGGTAGCTCTTGACCACACCTTTGATTTAGACCCCTGGGGCCAAGATAAGATATCATCCTCCTCTAAGGGAGGAAATTTTGAAAAGATTAACATCAGCAAGAGAGATGAAGAAAAATTTGTACACATTGGCACCTCCTGCTCCCTGGCAGAGAAGGAGAAGATTCTCACAATTCTCTGAGAATACATTGATGTTATTACCTAGGGGTATGAGGATTTTAAGACCTATGACACATCTATCATGACTCATACTATCCCACTGAAACTAGATGCTAAGCTCTTTCGACAAAAGTAGAGGCTGGTAAACCTATTGATCGAACCTATAATTAATCAGGAGGTTTAGAAACTTCTATCATCTCAGATTATCTTTCCTATCTGGCACACAAAATGGGTTGCCAACCTTATCCCTATGTGAAAAAAGAATGGTGAGATCTACCTATGTGTGGATTTTCACAATTTAAACAAGGCATCCAAAAAGGACAATAACCCTCTCCCCTCATTGGATGAGGTATTACAAATTGTCAATGGTTCCCAAATGATGTCCTTCTTGGATGGGTACTCTAGATATAACCAGGTTATGGTTAAATTTGAAGATAGAGATAAAACAACATTCACCACCAAGTGGGGAATGCTTGTGTATCAGAGAATGCCCTTTGGCCTCATCAGCGTGGGGGCCACATTTCAGAAGGCTATGGACATTGAGTTCGAGGGCCTAGTTAAAAAATGTATAATCATCTACATGGATAATTTAATAGGCTTTTCTCAGGACAAGAGTGATCATTCTGCCCACCTCACCCAGATTTGCAAGAGATGTCGCCAGTATGGTATCTCCCTCAACCCTAAGAAATACATATTCGGGGTCACTGAAGGAAATTTTCTCAGGCATATAGTCTCTGAGAAGCGGATATCCATCGACCTTGAGAGAGTTGAATAACTTCTAAATTTACAGATGCCCGATAGTAAGAAGGAAATGTGATCTTTCTTCGAAAAGATAAATTTTGTCCATGGTTCATCATTGGATTCACCAAGATAGTTAAACCAATCAATCACATGATGAAGAAAGATACAAAGATTGAGTAGAGCCCTGAAGTGAAGAGAGCATTTTCTTAGACTAAGAAAACCATAGTGGAGGCACCAGTCCTGGCAAGTTTGGACTATTCCCTCCCATTTCACATATACTCCTTTGCTTAACCGCATTTTGCAGTGGAAGTCCTAACCTAGAAAGTTAAAGGAGAAGAGTGACCCATCACTTTCATGAGCTCCCCCTTCAAAAATGCTAAAGTCTGATATTCACCTTTGGAAAAGCAGGCTTTTCCTCTAGTCTAGGCTGTGAAAAAATTCTTGCACTATATTCTCTGGAGAAAAGTGCATACTATCATCCCAGACCATGCAGTTAAATATTTACTGCTATAGAGTGAACTGGGTGAATGTTGGGGGAAATGGATGGCCATCCTCCAAGAGTATGATCTAGAAATGCAACCAATGAAGATAGTCTGAGGCCAGGGACTATGTAGAGCGATGGCAGAAGTAACTCCCAATGTTGAATGTCAAACTTAGACAGTGGAGTCGATCACTCAAGACCCATGGTATACTGACCTAGTATAGCTATTTCTCAATAACAGATGCTCGAAGGGGCTTCCCCCAAAAAAAAATTTCACCCTACAACTAAAAATTGCACACTTCATGATAAAAAATGGAACGCTTTTTCTCAGGAATTTTGAAGGGATTTATCTTGTGTACATAGATAGGGGCCAAAATGATAGACTAATTCCATAGGTAGTTCAGAATTGAGCATGGCTAAGCATATGCCATTGCCCACTAGATTCTCTAGGTCAGATACAATTGGCCCTTCATCTTCAAAGACATCTACACTCATGTGAGGAAGTGCCACACTCGCCAAACTGCATCCCATCATGAGCGAAACCTGACCATGCCTTTGTAGCTGATCTTTGAAGTTTAACCCTTCACCTAATGGGCATTTGATTTTATCAGGGAAATAAACCCCAACTCATCTTCCAACCACCAGTATATTCTAACTATGACTGATTACTACACCCATTGGTTTAAAGCAATTCCATGCAAAAACAACATGGTAGATGTAGTTATCAAATTCTTGGAAGAAAACATAGTCACCAGATTCAAAATTCCCTTCGCTATAGTGTGTGACAATGGTCCAGCATTTTCTTCAATGTAGTTACTTGAATGGACCTAGGAGAGGAAGATCCCCTTGAAGTTCTCCAGCAACTATTACCCCCAGGGTAATGATGTGGTTGAATCTACCAATACAAATCTACTAGAGGTGATCAAACATTTGTTAGAATAAAACCCCCAGGACTGACACCAAAAGCTTAGGTTCACTCTTTGGGTGGATCATATTAGAATCAAGGTAGCCCAAGGAACTTCCCCATTTCATCTATTTTATGGCCACAATCCTGTGTTCCCTATCAACTTACAAATCCCAATTTTACAGTTTATGCAAGAATTTAACAACTGGGACAACATTGTGGAAGTTCGCCTCCTGAACCTGGTGAGGATAGAGGAACAAAGAGATGTGGCACTGGAGAATTTTACACATCATCAAGTAGTTATTAAATTATGGTTTGACTGGAGAGCCCAATATAAAGCCTTTCAGGTTTCAAACCTAGTCTTTCTATGGGACAAGGCTCATGAGAAGAAAGGAAAGAACACCAAATTTTAAAGGCTCTGCTCAGATCATATTTGATTTCTGAGATCTGTGGGGAAAATACTTATCACCTTAGTACCATGACCAGAGAAGCTGTCCCATTTACTATCAATGGACAGTTCTTTAAGCACTACTTTGAATGAGGTGGGTGGAAATTTTTCCCAAAGTTGTATTATATGTAAAGGTTTTCCCGCTTGTAAATATATTTTCCTGGTGCTCCTTGGGAGTGCCTTGTCCTTGTAAATAGTTTATTAGTAGTCCTCCAGGGCCACCTCCTTTCCTTTTTTATTTTTGTTCTTGGTTTCTTTTTCTTTGCGTCTTGTTTTTTGGGTTCCTGGCGTGTTGCCCCCTTCTTGTAGAGGGGTATGCTAAAAGGTTATTGTGTATGTATGGTAAAATGTTATGGTTAATCTTCATCAGATTCATATCTTGAAAGTCTTGATATTAGTTAACAGAAAATCCAAGAAGAAAGTAATCACATGGTCCTTCAGGATAGATTGGTTGCACTAATTGTTAGCCAAGTCTGAAAAATCATAAAAATATCTCGAGTCTGGAATGTCTCTCCTATTTAAAAAATTAAATGGATGGCAAGGTGAAAGAAGTACCATGGTAAAAACTAGCTAAGCTTAAGGTTCATGGTAAAAGAAGTACCGCCTTCCCCATCTTCAAAAGAAAAGAAAGAAAAAACTAAAGAACAGATAATTCTAGATCTTGGGAATCATGTAGGATGTAATGATTGTGGTTCGATGTATTCAGTTCCTCCTCTTTGTTTCTCCCAGAAGTCATTGTATTGATTTTCTTTCAAAGCACACGCTTCATAACTAACAAAAGACCGAAGGATTGAATCATTGATGAGTCAAATTTTCCTAGAAATCTCACACCTTGCAAGTGGAGTACTCCAGGATAAGGTGAGTTCTGGTTTTGCTAACCATAGATTATATAGTTCTCAAATTCCCTAAGGCATTCATCCTAGTGAGTCACCATTTGTTATGCCCTGCATACCCATCCCTACATTTTGTTGGGAAAATGTTGGGTCCCCCCCTTTTTTCTCTTTTTTGCCTTGTTTCTTTTCCTTTTGTTTTTCTTTGGCCTTTTCTTCCATAGGGTCATTGTTTCCTTTCTTCTTGGTTTCTCTTCCTCTGAGACCCAGTCCTGGAGTGTTCTTGTCTTCTTTGTTCCAGCCATATTTCAGACTCCGAGATTCTCTCTCACCATTTCCTCTTTTGTTAGAGGGTGTGGTTGGATGGGATCCCCAGATCCGAAGTTCGGAGGTTTTCCGTTCTTAGGATTTGTGGTAGGAAAATGGGATGTTTTTACCCTAAGGGTATAAATAGATTTTCACCAGTCATTGTTACATTTACCATGAAAAAATTACCCCAAAGTGACTCAAAGTGATTATGATGATTTTAACAGTGACTAAGTGCGATTTGTTCCCAAAGCTCGAACAGTGCTTAACAGTGACTAAAAGTGGTGTGTATGTGGTGACTCGAAGCTGATCAGTTGCAAAACACCTCCCATGCTTGTCCTCCCACATCCTTCATTTCCAAGGTAGGCCCTTCTAGTTCTCCCTCTTTGCTTACTAGTTTCATTTTTGGTTTTTCTTTCATTTTGCCTTTTGTTTCCCCCATTTCTCATTCTGTTCTTTTTGGTCACCTCCCATTGGTGGGATGGCTCTTCTAGAGGGTTTTCCACCCTCTATGCAGTTGTAAAATGATGTAATTCTTGTGTATTTCCCATAATTCTTGTAAATTTTCTTTTTTCTGTAAGTAACTATAGATTATCTTGTTTCTAGGTTTGTCTGTAAAGCGTGCCTCAGCCCTTTGTGTATAAATGTTTTAGTTTATTTTTTCATGTATATTCTATAGAGTTATATATGTTCCCTCTCATCTAGTGGTGAGCTCACTGTGCCCCTTTTTATGTATCAAAACTGTCAAGCTCACCCTTCTGGTGTCTGCAAATTCAAACTCGGCACCTCGCCTGGTCAAGTTTGTAGGTTTTCTCTCTCCTCTTGCATCTCCATTTTAATGGTGGGTTTAATTCTCCCACATGCAAGCATTCAAAATTGTCCCAAGTGGCATTCATTCCCTCATGTTTTTGGACAGTTATCGCCTTCAATATAATTACTCCCTTTATTGCATGACCACGTGACGCCCCATGTAAGCCTAGTATGGCTAATTACCAGTTATGTCGATAACAGTCAGTTTTCCAAACTCCCGGTCCCAAGTTCCCCTTTGAATTTCATTTCATTCACCACATGAGTCAAAATCCCCAGAACCGCCAGGCATAGATCAAATTCCCAAGTAAGTCATTTCATTCAATATATATTTTCGGGGTTTGATGCAAACTAACACCTTTTGAGGAAAGATGTGAGGCAGTGATGAAATCTCTAGAATCTAGAATTTTATTGTGTTTTATCTAATTTGACGGTTGTTTGGTCTTGTAGGTTTGCCAAAATTTGCAAATCAATCATGTCTGAAGCATATTCTCCACCCGGGAGCTCGGAACTCCTTACCACTTCAACTAGGGAAACTGTAAGGACCAAGGCCAAGAAGGCATTAGAAAATCTTCCACTAACCATGAAATATCTTAAGGAAGAAACTATTCTGGGATCTAAGGTAGATTCCAAGCTACAATTGATCACTGACACAAGTGTCGGAGCATGGGCCGAACTGCAGGCCTTGATAAAAATAATGTTTATTTAGCACAAGGTCAGAGATCTAAGGGCACTCAATATGGTTTCCTCCATAATCCTCAAAGCTACCTGCTTCCCCTACTTAGTGTAGGCCCTAGAGCTTATTCTCACATTTACATAACACTACAACACAACCATCTGGGTTGTCATGCTTGTTGCTCCTCTTCTGTTGGGCTACTCAATGCCCTTGGTGTCTCTGAATGCCACAATATTTGCTTCAGGGCTATGGATCCCCTAGTTTTCCAATTCTATTTTTATCACCCGGGCCCTGGCATTAAACAAATTTGAGAAAATTCCACAGATTTCCTGGCAGTACCTCAACTCCAACTGGCTCAAAACTCTGAGAAAAGGTTACAGAAAGATGAAGTTAAAGATCCCCCAAACAGAGTTTAAAGAAAGCATACAAATGGGGATCATCTCCTTATGTAGGGTCTTTGGAGAATCCCATGCCTAAGAATTCTTAGCATGGATGCATTACTTTCTGTTCAGCATAACCTCCGCTGGACAAATTTTTGATTGGGCAGCTATCATTTGTAATAACATAGATGCCCAGCTATATAGTCAGAAAATGGAAGCACTTCCATGGAAAACTAGTTTAGCATTTCGAGTAAGTGATTTAAGGTCATGTCAAGTGCCTTTAATGGGTTCCTGACTTTGATCTAGCTTTATCCCCCTGTTCTTCCCCATTTCCACTCTTTCTAGCCTATTTCTGGCAACCCAGATTGAGAAACCAGGATTTTGGCCTTGGGGTCTAGGTCAACCTTTTTGCATCAAGGTCAACCTCAAACGTGACCTAGGTCAAGGTTGAACTTGACCTTGACCTAGGTCACAATCGACCTTTTCAGGTTTGGGGCCCAAATTCCAGAATCTTAGGGTTTTCAGATGTAGGTCTTTGGAAAAAGTTAATTCCCGCTTCCAGGTCGGCTGTTTCAAACTTCGGGATGACAAATCCTCAATTATATTTAACATAGGTCCTCTTCTAGGGCCATGGGTCTAATTAGAATTTAATTCTCCTATGCCAACCTCTCTAGAAGATTGTTCCCTAATTTCATATAAAAGGAACCTTTTCTCTCTCATTTTCTCTAATCATTACTAAGCACGAAGACTCTCTAACCATCAATGATATACAAGAAAGAGCTCAAGACTTGAAGAGTGAATTTAAAAGGTGAAGAAGAAAGATTTGAAGCAATCCAAGTAGCCATTGAAGCATTCATCCATTCTCAAGCACTTCTCAAGAATCCATTTTCATCAAGGAGATCTATTGGTGGCCATTGAAGGATTGAAGCTCCATGAAGCCCTCTTGTTGAAGATTTATCCATCTACATTATTCCAAGTCTCTTCCAATTCAAGAACCCATTCAAGATTGGTGTTGAAGATCTACAAATCAATTGATTGAAGACATCCTACATCCTATATTCTCCATTCTACATCCATTTTGGTGCATCCATACTTGTGGATGTAAGGATTCGAATCCTCCATAAGGACTTTTACACGAGCAAGGTGAATTGTTTCATTTACTTTGTTTATTCTAGCAATTTCAATTATATATATATGAGGTTAATTCCAAAACTTGGGTTTGACTAAGGCAAACCCCTCCCTAGAAAACAAACCCCTTTTTCTTGTAGGAACAGGTTCGGAATAGCAGATCAGGACAAATATTTAGATACCCTTTTCGGAAAACTTCCAGGATTCAAAGATAGAATTTCAATCTGAGACTTTTTAGTTTGATTGTAACCTAGGGCGCAATCAGAAATTCTAGCAAATGGTGACATTAACTTGACGCTGCAAATCAAAACTGTCTCAGAATGGAAAAGTATGTCTAGGTTTTTTCCATCTCTACATTTCTATTCCAGATCTGGTCTTAGATTTTCCAGATATTCATCACAGGCTTCAGATAATAGCATTCTTTGATATGCAATATTTCAAGGTTAGTGAATTTCTCCTATTCAATTCAATTAAGGTTTTCAATATATCTAAATCTAAAATACATTAAAATTAATCAAATCAATCAATAAAATACATTCTTGTTTCCAAACGATTGATTCATTTATGCATTGATCCTTCCTTTTGGATTAATCAACTTGGATCTTTCATTTACATATCCAAGGATAGAAGGAGAGCATCTTATTTACCCCCATCACAATAATAAACATAACATATTTAAATGTAAGGGATTTTACATTAAATGAACACACTACTATACCTAATTCATTTATTTTATCCTTTACATTTTGGTGAACCTGCGATAGACAACTCTTTCTTTTTGGTGTTAATTTTACATCTTTTACCTTAGATCTTGCATGAATATTAGATTAGTTTTATTTTTTGTTCTTGCATTTCCTTTAAAAAATTAAAATCAACTCTTTTCTTTCTAAATTAGTTCATTTACATTACATTGGTGTATGAGCTTTACCACTCCTAGTCCTACTTATAGCATCGCGGTTAGAAGAAGCCGTAGACTTATGGGTTCCTTTGATCCCGAATCTTTCTCTCCTTTCCGTAGGATCCCAGATGAAAACTTTAATACTCATGATTCCAATCCTTCTATGGAGCATAACTCTTCTCACTCATCTCAGGATGAGGAGGATGCTTTAAGAGTTCCTCCTGAACAAGTGCAAAAACTTTCAACTGAACTTGATAAAATAGGAAATTGGTTTATTCAAGAAAACCATAATCAAGATTCTATTCAATCTATAGAGGCTCTTAAGAAATTCCTTCGTGATAGTGACCAAGGAGTTAATTTCTTGCGTGGGATCACTCATCTTGTGCATTCAAATGTTAAACCTTTAGCTCAAGAGGATCAAGATCTAGGATATACACCTCCTATCACAATTCAATAACCTTCTTCTATTCCTTTACCTAGTATTTCTACTTATACTCCTCCTTTTATGACTACATCTCTCCCAATTTCATCTATTCCTATGAGTGTTCCACCGGTATCTTTACCTACCTCACAAACTTCATATCATAGTGTACCTTTTACTTATACTAATCCCCTTCCAACTATGGTTCCAAATGTTCCACTAGTTGTATCTTCTATTCTTGCTACTTCCTACACATTTCCTAGTGTTCCCAACATTCCTATGCCACCTGTGTCTTCTAATGATTCCACAATTATTAGTTTGGTTCAGACTGTGTCCTCTTTACAACAAAAACTTGCATCATTAACTCAATCCAAGTTTAGCATTCCTACATGTGTCATGGGTAGTCCCTTATCTTTAGACATTATCCATGCTACTTTTCCTCAATAAGCTAATATGCCTCATCTAGAGAATTATAATGGTAAAGGTGATCATGTTACTCATGTTAAAAAATTTCAAATCCTTTGTAGTGATTATGGTCATGACCATAGGATTTTAGCCAAATAGTTTTCTAGAACCTTTCATGATAAGGCTTTGCAGTGGTATTATTCTTTACCTCTTTATTCCATTGATTCTTTTCCTAAACTTGCTAATACCTTCATTCAACAATTTCAAAATAACATTGGTCCACAAGTTTCCTTAACTGATTTAATACATTATAAACAAAACATTAAGGAAAAATTAACTAATTTCATAGGTAGATTTAAGCATTTGTATGCTTAGATTTCTCACCCTGTTCCTGATATTGATATTCAACACATGTTTATTTCAAATTTACAAAAGGATATTAGAGATAAGATTATGCTTATTGAATTTACCTCTTTTCAACAACTTTGTGCAACTCTTCATCATTATCAATTACAAGTGAGTCAATTTGAGAGAAACACTCCAATGGCTCTTGTTCCACTTGATAAGGGTGACAATTCTCCTAACCCTAATAAATTTTAGAAACCTAACAACTACATCAAGATTAATAAATAGATGAATGTGGTTGTTGATCAAGTTGATGTTGCATTTAACAATGCCACTTCTACATCCACTTCTTTCTGTATGAATCGTATGTTTACTCCTCTATCTGAATCTTTACATTCCATTATGAGTAGGTTTTTAAGTGCTAATATGATTACTTCTCCTCCTATCTGACCTTTCCTTCCTACTACACTAGCTTCAAAATCCTTTTATTCTAATTCTTTTTGCCAATACCATTGCCAGAATGGCCATGATACTAAAAAATGTTATTCTCTACAACATAAAGTTAAAGACTTAATCAATTAAAATGCTTTATCTGTAGATAATCTTGATGGTAATGTGAACAAATATGTCTCTCCTCCTTTTCAAAACCTTCAAAACTACACAAATCCTCTACCTACACATGATACTAATACTATCACTCAACCATCTTCTGTGGATATCATTTATGATTCAAAGATGAATGATCTTAATCAAATTATTAATCATGTGGAGAGAATTGTTGTATCTCAACCTATTATTCAAGATCCTTTTCCTCCACCTCAATTTCCAGTTCTACCTAAAGCTCAAAAACAAACTAAGGATAAGGGACCTCAAGAAATTTGAATTATCTTTGATGATTCTGAGACTATTAAGGCTCCCAATGGTCCCCTTTATATTTATGCTAGGATTGCTAAGATACCTACACGTGGTTATCTTTTTGATCCCACATCATTAATAAATTTTATTACTGAGGAAAATATTTTTATGAAAGGCTTACAACATGATTTTTATGATCCATTGGATGCATGGATCCAAACTTGTAATGGTTTCCTCTATCCTGCACTTGGTTCTATTAACTTTCTTGTTGAACTTTGTGGCAAGGTTGTAGATACTACCTTCATCACTGTTCCTACATTTGATCAATTTCAAGTCAAATTTGGTTTGCCTTGGATAACTTCTATGCATTCTATCACTTCTCCTATTCATAAATGTCTTAAGTTCATTCATAATGGGGAAGTAAAAACTATTAATCATAGTCTATACCAACCTTCCAGGCCTAGAGATTGTTTCACTCTTGATTTCTTTTGGCCCTCATTACCTAACTCATGTTCTGATCTCCCTGACAACCTTTCTTTCTCATATCAAGCCTATAAACATTGCAAGATAGTTGAGTTAAGCATACCTCAGATAGATCTCAACCATGGTATTTTTCCAACTCCTTTTATACCTCGTTTTTCCATTACTTAACCTCCCAGTATTTCTACTTAGCCTACTGTGAATCCTATCAATCCTCCTACATAACCTATGAAGGAATCAATGGTTATTCCTCCTAGTTCTCCACATGTGTCAAACAAATCAAAACATAATAAATCTTCTAATGAACATCATAATAAGTGTAGAGCTAATGCTAGGGCCCGTACTTCTCTTCTTCAAAACTCTTTAACTTCTTTTAATCAACCTATGCCAGATGTGTTGAAAGAAGTCAATATTCAAAATTATGTTAAGATGAATCAGTGTGATGATCCTATTTGTATCCTAGATCCAATTTAAATTAATCTTGATGAGGAGGATACTTTAGATGATCCTATTGATCTTAGTGATGAATATGAGACCATTGACCTTGACACTGACTTACCTCATATGCTTTCAACTCAATTGACAATTACACCTAGTATCGAGAAACATGATTCTCAAGAGGATCCTTGTTTAGAACTGGCTATTATTCCTACTATATTGGATATAGTCCCTCTTGCGAGTTTCCCACCTTTCCTACATAATATAAACCAAGGTGGGGAGAGTAGATGATGCACCTAATTGGCTTATCCTTTGTGGTTCTACTTTCTTTGGGGAACAATGTCAATTCATTTGCAATAATATCATATTTATATGTACATGTTATCTTATGATCATACTGACCCCACAGGAGGCAGATTTCTTATGTGTTCTTTTTATGTTTATGTGATATTTCCCATGAGTTGTCTTTGTTTGGGGGCATCTCATAGTGGAAATGTAATCAGTAGGGTTATTTATGTTTCTATTCAAGCCATTGCTCCTGTTAAAGTGTTAGCAATGACTTTAACATGTGGGCATACGCTCTACTCACCTTTTACACACACACACATTCAAAATGTTTTCAATACTTAAAATTTTTTCCCTTTATGGATTAAAGGCTAATCCTTAAATCATGGATATTTTACTTTTTAGGATCTCTTGATCCCTCCAGTTTAAATTTACATGGATCTCTTGATCCCTCAAGTTTTAATACACAATGTTTTTGATCCCTTAAGGTTGGAAGGTGTCCTTAAGAATGGATATCCCTGATGGGTTGACTAGTGAGTAGCCACATTCACTAGGCCGTTCAAATCTATCTTTCCAGTTGCACTTTTTTTTTCTTGTATGGTTCACAATGGGACATAAGTTCTCATTGGGTGAGCTAACCATACTCTCTCTCTCTCTCTCTCTCTCTCTCTCTCTCTCATTAATTGGTGATGTCTCTCTTATCATGATATTAGGGTTGATAAAGACTTAAGTCCCTTGGGGGCTTGAGGATTTCTGTGTCCCTTTGTGATTCCAAAAAGATTATCTATTCTTTATGATCTCCTTTACCAAGAGTTTGTATTGAGTCCATACTCTTGCTAAAGTTGGAGCTAAATTTATAGCCAGAAAATGAAAGCACTTCCATGGTAGAATATTTTATCCTTCTAGGTAAGTGGTTTGGGGTCATGTCAAGAACCTTGAATGGGTTATTGACTTTGATCTGGCTTTATCCCCCTGTTATGCCCAATTTCCACTCTTTCTAGCCTATTTTTGACAACCCTGACTGAGAAACTGGGATTTTGGCCTTGGGGTCTAGTTTGACATTTTTGGGTCAAGGTTGAACTAAACCTTAACCTAGGTCATAATTGACCTTTTCCAGGTTTGGGGCCCAAATTCTAGAACCTTAGGGTTTTCGGAAGTCGGTCTTTGGAAAAAGTTAATTCCTGCTTCCAGGTCGGCTGTTTCAGACTTCGAGACAAAAAATACTCAATTATGTTTAACATAGGTCCTATTCTAGGGGCATGGGTCCAATTAAAATTTAATTCTTCTATGTCAGTCTCTCTAGGAGATTGTGCCCTAATTTCATATAAAAGGAACCTTTTCTCTCTCATTTTCTCTAATCATTACTAAGCACGAAGACTCTCTAACCATCAATGATATACAAGAAAGAGCTCAAGACTTAAAGAGTGAGTTTCAAAGGTGAAGAAGAAAGATTTGAAGCAAGCCAAGTATCCATTGAAGCATTCATCCATTCTCAAGCACTTCTCAAGGATCCATTTTCATCAAGGCGATCCATTGGTGGCCATTGAAGGAGTCAAGCTCCATGGAGCCCTCTTGTTGAAGATTTCTCCATCTACATTCTTCCAAGTCTCTTCCAATTCAAGAACCTATTCAAGATTGGTGTTGAAGATATACAAAGAAATTGATTGAAGACATCCTACATCATATATTCTCCATTCTACATCCATTTTGGTGCATCCATACTTGTGGAATCAAGGATTCAAATCCTCCACAAGGAATTTTACATAAGCAAGGTGAATTGTTTCATTTACTTTTTTTATTCCAAAAATTTCAATTATATATATTTGAGGTTAATTCCAAAATTGGGGTTTGAATAGTGAAAACCCCTCCCCAACAAATAAACCCCTTTGTATTGTAGGAACAAGTTTAGAACAAAAGATCAGGACAGAGATTCAGATGCCTTTTTGGCAAACTTTCAGGATCCAAAGACAAATTTTCAGTTTGAGACTTTTTAGGTCAATTGTGACCCAGGGCGCAATTAGAAATTCTAGAAAATGGTGACATTGACTTGAGGGTGCAAATCAGAACTGTCTTAGCACAGAAAAATATTTTTGGGTTTTGTCCATCTCTGCGTTTCTATTCTAGATCTGGTCTCAGATTTCCCAGAAACTCAACACATGCTTCAGAAAAAAGAATTCTTTGATTTGCAATATTTCAAGGTTAGTGCATTTATCCTATTCAATTCAATTAAGGTTTTCAATCTATCTAAATCTAAAATACATTCAAATTAATCAAATCAATCAAAATCTGGGTACTTAAGATCTTCCTTCCTTATTCTTGTTTCCAAATGATTGATTCATTTATGCATTGATCCTTCCTTTTGGGTTAATCAACTTGGATCTTTTATTTACATATCCAAGGATAGAAGGAGATAATCTTATTTACACCCATCACAATAATAAACACAACATATTTAAATGTAATGGATTTTATGTTAAATGAACACACCACTATACCTAATTCATTCATTTTATCCTTTACACCAACTTTTCAAGGTCACCCAGACCTCCAAATTTTACATGAATTGATACGTTTTGTGGGCACTAGCGTAGCAATGACCCATAATAGGGGTTTACTCACTTTTGGCGTCCTCAGGACCAGCCCAGTCAAGAATGCTCTATGGGACTATATCCCACAAATTTAATGGGAGGCCAATTTCCCCAATTTTTATAGAGTAAATGATGCCTTCATTTACTTTAATATTCTTACACCCACTCGGGATCCCGGTAACCAACTTTCAAAAGAAGCAATGACTCTAGTTAGCACTTATGGCCACTGCTACATCTAGTTTCAACAACACTCCTACATTCAGGTGACCAAATTCTCTGGGAAACCCTACCTATTGCACAAGCATTGTTGGGATAGGATGATTATTTTGGAATATTGCAGGTAGATCCTTGATCTTCATGCATTCTTTGGATTGAAGAAGGTCACCAATATTTCCTTGCCGATCACCTGTAGGAACTACACTTGCAGTCTTGCAGCGACAAAGGAATTTGATGGTGAACTAAAATGTTTTGGGCTAGTAGAATTTTACTTGGAGAAAAATAATTTTTACCCGCTGCATAAGATAGCTTCAACACTACCCTAGGTACTAAACCCTCACAAGCTTCACATAGAGGATTTCTTGGCAAACTTCCAAGATGACTTTGAATTCTAGAATTGACATTTCGTCAGAATGACGCAAGGTATGATGAAGCACCTCAAGCTTCAGACCTTTCCAAAGGACTTTTCAGATACCGGATCCATAGAAGACCTATAATACAAGGCTAAGGGAGTAGAGAAGATGGCTCTCCCTTCGGTGGATTGGGACATCCTGGAAATCTTGGCAATTGAGGACATTACCCATGATGTGGTTGAACGCAGTCATGCATATTTTTCAAAGCTATGTCCAAAGAGTACTCACAGAATTGGACCATTCTTGCAGGGGTCCACTTTCAGAGCTGGAACCTCCACACAGGGTGAAGATAAAGGGAAAAAAAAGTTGATACCTCATCCTAGATTCCACCCACAGTTTCAGTTCCCATTGTGGAACAAGTGCACCTTCAGCTGGCAGCATCCCACTAGATGAAGGAAGGAATAAGAACTTGAATTTTCATTCTAGTTACTCTGGTAGAACCTGCCCTCCCTTCTGGTTCCCCCTCACTTGCAAAACTTATGGTCCAAGCAGTGGAGATGGGAGCAGAGCATGAATGTGCGGCCATTTTGAATTTTGGACCTCCATTGGTGACAAGGAGGAAGAAGAAAAAGACAAACATCTCTCCACCAAGGGCAAACACAGACCTCAGAATGCCTAACGACCCCCAGGTGGAGATCATCCTAGACTCCCCTGAACTAGAGAATCCCCAAGAGTCCTCCCCTTTGTATGATGATTTTGATGACATCTTTTGGACAGATGTACTTGTGAATTTATAAGGGGACATAGGAAAAGTGGTGGAAGAAATTGCCACCCAAGAAGAAGAAATAATCCACACTGAAGGGGAGATACCGGAGAAAGAGGTCACCATGGAACAAGAGGTCTGAGTGGAAAAATAAAAAGAACCAGAAGAGGTGGACATCCCAGATGTTCAAGAGACCCCAGTCCCAAAGACCAAAATAGGAGAAAGGATAAAAGTACAAGGTGAGCAGCCGGCTTCAGCTGAGGGAACCAAACATATGGGAGCAACTGTAACTTTAGCTGCCATGCTCTAGATGCCTCCACCCACCCAGGGTAGTGTAACATTTGGCAAGATGATACCTGTAATACTATAGTCAGATCCAGGTCCGGCACCTATGCCACCTCTGAAAGACAAGCCAATGGAGGAGAATGTCTCAACAGATGATGTCGGAGAAGAAGAACAACAATAGTAGCAAAATGAGGTGGAGAACCCCAAAGATATGGGGGATGATTCCACCAATGCTTCTAAGGATGAGAGCACTGAGGTAGAAGAAATTGATACCAATAAGGTGGATAGTATGGGTGGTCTAGAGAACATAGAGAAAGAGTCCAAAGAGACTACAAATGTTGGGGGTGAACAACAGAACCCCGGGGGAAGACCCAAAAAATCAAGCCTTAGTAGAAAGACCACCTCTGCCACCATAATGGTTGGTAGAGTCAAAGAAGAGAAAGGGACCTAGCGGTAGAAAAATTGCATTTCTCCCTGGCTGAGATGATGGCACAGAGTCAAAGCGCCCCCAAGCTGAAAAAGCCCTGGACACTCCATTCCATTTGGACTGGTCCAAGTGGAAATATAGTCATAGTCATCATGATGCCTCCCTAGACAAAGAGGAAGTAGCGGTAAGTGCTACAGAATATACTGTGATAGAGATACCTCTAGGAAAGAGGGATAGGTTGGGTGAACTAGACCTTCTGAAAGAGGCTAGTGGGAAATTGAGGTGTGCTATGATAAACAAGCCCAGAGACTAAAGGAGGAAAAGGAAAAGAGTATGAATCTCCTCAGGCTTCTAACAGAGCTAGCATAGCTATTAGCTGAAATTTATCTGGAAGCTTCTACATCTAGAGCACCACTTCCACAGGGTGATGTTGACGCGCTGATAAATATGAAAAAGAAAGTGCAGGTAGTCAACGAATGGGTAGCCAAGAAAGTAGGAAATGTTTGACATTTCCTAGTAACAACACTCTCAGACCTATATATGGTTGGAAACATCTTGCACCATGCCAAAAATACCATTTCTATATGGGAGGTAAAACTGAGCAAAATGAGGCATGGGTGAGCGAGCTAGGAGAGCTAATGAATCTCAGAGAGGAACCTGTCACGGAGATGAGGATTTTGGGGGAGGAGTATTTTGATTTTATCTGGATCGAGCACTCTAGACTTGATCTCAAATTGGATATTAGCAAGCAACTGGTAGAGGCCCAGAAGGACATAGTCCTGGGAGTAGATTATTCTTTGAATTTATACAAGGCATTTGTTACAAGGGTTTCAGGAGTTGATCCCTTTAGTATAGATACGTGTACTCTGGTGGATCATGTTGTGGGGAAGTTTGATGAATTGATGGAATCATGGTACCAATCCCTGAGAGATTTTGACGGAGTGAAAATTTCACGCTTATCCTACATGATGCTCCAGGCCCATGATGTAGCAAAGATATCTGCAAAATTCAAAGGGAACACCCTAGATTTGGGTGAGCAAGTGGAGGTGGCCAAGTATCGTCAAGCATGCATCAAGGGCATCGATGAAGAGGGAATTCCCCAGCTTTTGGAAGCTTTCAAAACATACAAGGCACAATAAATTTCTCCAGACTCTGGAGATTTTCACCAGCAGGGTGCAAATTTGCAAATTCATTATTCTTTGAGCGTAAGCTCCCAGACTCTGGAATTCTAGATCCAGAGGTTTTTATTCTTTCACAGTGACTCGTGTCCAGGTTCCCTTGAGTCGACCGGTCATTTTCAAGCAGTTAATAAGGGGTCAATAGGTAGGTGATCCCAATAAGGCATATCAGATGGAGGGATGGTTCTGCTAAGTGATTCTCCTAAGGCACCGCTCCAACATTAACTACCTGGTGCATCGAAGGTAGTGAGCTACATTCTACATTGATGAGGCATGTTGCCTCAGATATCGAAAAGATCAGATTTCCTCTATTAATACTTTGACACTCTTCTCTATTCTTCCAACTTCTCTTCTTGTCTTCTTCCTCTGTCTTGTCAGACCTCTACTCTTTTCAAGGTTATTTTAAGTGGTGCAGGTAGTATCGGCCACCGGCTAATGTATTATATATGTTTAGTCTATAGTTAGATTAAGTTAACTTTAGGGAAAACTATGTATAAATGAGAAGTCCGACCTCATAACAATGGTCAGTGAAATTGATGATTTTGCAGTCCAATACTATTAGCATTTCATTTCTAGTAGTTGCAAGAGATCTTTTCTTAGTAGTTCTTAGTATTTAGATGCTCACTTGGAGCCACAGATGTACACACTAGTGATGCTAGAACACTTTGAGCTAATGAAGAATGAAGAACAGTTATGGAAATAATGTTGTTGATGTTCTGATCTCCAAGTTAGCGATATCTTTTTGTGTTGTATGTTTCTAATGTCCTTTTCTCTAATTTTTTGTTTAGATTAATGATCTCATTTCCCCTTGCTATTGAATATGTATGAATCATTGGTTTTGTATGTATTCAGTATTTAAATTTTATTTCTTACATTCGAGCATGGTTGATATTTGAAATATGTTGCACAACTATAAGTAAAAATAAAAAACCCTAACTTTGGCCTATCTTTTGCTATTTATTTGGAAAACTTAACATGCTTGCAGGAAACCCTGACCTACCACTGAAATCCCTAAAGAAGGCAAGTAAAACTAGCTATCCCCCTAAAAAAATAGTTACTTTCTTAACTTAGCTTCCCTGCACTGTTGAGACCTGACACTCAGGTGCTTGAAGGCCCAGAGAATTCAATCTCTGGAAAGCCTTTATAGGAAAATTTGACCAGTGCCCCGGTACTCGGTGACAACTTATCACTATTGATAGGTTCGGTCACAAAGCCCCATCAACAATAGCCTTAATACATGTCTTATTTAATCAACTATAAAATTAAAGTACTGAAATATCATGCATACATTCATTTAGATAATCAATAAACCATCCCCTTAAGACATGTTCTTACTAAACAAAAATCAATCATCCCCTTAAGACATGTCCTAAATAATCAACTATAAAATTAAAGTATTTCAATATCATGCATACAGTCATTGAGATAAGTAATAAACCATCCCCTTAAGACATGTTCTTACTAAACAACAATCAATCATCCACTTAAGACATGTCCTAATTAATCAACTATAAAATTAAAGTATTGCAATATCATGCATACATTTGTTGAGATAAGTAATAAACCATCCCCTTAAGACATGTTCTTACTAAACAACAATGAATAATCCCCTTAAGACATGTCCTTATTAATCAACTATAAAATTAAAGTATTGCAATATCATGCATATATTCATTGAGATAAGTAATAAATCATCCCCTAAAGACATGTTCTTACTAAACAATAATGAATCATCCCCTTAAGACATGTTCTTACTAAACAATAATGAATCATCCCCTTAAGAAATTTTCTTACTAAACAACAATGAAATTATAACAATGTCGTATCTTGCATGTATATGAATCATATTTTAGATTTTAAATTATCCCCTTAATACATGTCCTAACTAAACAAAAATAAATTATCACAATAAAATATAATAATATAAATGATCCCCTTAAGCCATGCATCCAATCTTAAGACAAATTTATATTTATCTCAAATTGTTCAACCAAACTTCACACAATTTGCAAACATATATGCATTCTTTCTATGCCACATCAAGTGGTTTGGCTTTTTGTTGGATAACATGTAATATTCTCTCATAATCATTAGTATCAAGTCTCCACTTATGAATGTGACATCCCACGAGTGGATGAAGAGATAGGGTAGTAGCAATTACAAGGTGTATATATTGATAAACCTTGTTGTTAGGTTGATAATCAATAAAATGAATCCCATGTTTAACTATTTTTATTGGCTTTAAATACATTCCCTACAAAATAATTGAACCTACACAGACAAGAAACAACATAGATAGATTAAACATAGATACACTACTAACCTGTGGGAAACATAATTTCATCACTTGTTTCATTCTTTGTTAGTTTCTTCCTCTCCTTGGTGTAGTGTAATAAATAGTAACTAACACCTTTTACATTTCCAGTCTCTGGTATGACTACAAAAACATGTCCTACACAATATATTTTTAATGACCTGTAAATTTAAATTAAAGAGACCTATATAAAACTATATATGTCTAAATCATAGTAAATAAGTATGTATGAGACTAAATTTATGGATTGAGATTAATAAACCTAAATATAGGCACCAATTTTGATCAATCCTGAAATATGGTCATAATCGGTAGAAATCAATGGAATATTGCCAAAGCTTTCATCCTCAACTTCATCATTTGTATTAGTAACATCTACTGGCACCAAATTCCATTCACTAAAATATCTATGTTGTTGGTTGATACATTCACCATAGTTTTTAGAAATTGATGCAAGAGCATCTTGGGTTCATGGAAATCCTGTATCAAACAAAAATATGTTTTCTTATGAGCTTGATAGCTTGTTGGAGACTTTCGATAGACTGCATGGTAACTTCTCTAGAGTTCTTGGTTGAAGGTTCTGTTTTGTTTCACCGACCAAACTTGGTTACTGTTCTTGGCATGGTCTCACTGATCAGTCATGGTGGCTTAGTGGTTTTCATGTTTCCTCTCTCACCAAGTGTGTTTTCTTTTGTTAGATCTTCTGGCTGACATCTGCATTTAATTTTGGTAGAGGTATTAATTTGGGATCTCTCATTGGGATATGTGGACCTATATCTGGGTCTTTGTTATTTCCTATGTTGGATCTTTAGGATCTTTTTGGGCCGAACTTTTTGGTAGCCTCTTGTATAAATGTAGTGTTTTGTTCTTAGTTTAGAGAGGCCGAACAATATTTTTGGAGGTCTAGGGTTTGTGGATGTCGCAAGTATGAGGATGAGTCTTTAATACATTTTAGATTATATTGTTTGTAACCGGGAAGTCCTTACAGACCAACATGTATGAAGTTTGATAAGCTAGTAAAAAAATATCTGCATTCCTTCTCTCCTTCTCTATGTTTGAGGTTTTGATTTTTGTATCTGCAAGATGGTTTTGTGCTTGGGACTGTGTTTGGCCATAAGCACTTATAACCCTCCTTGAATTAGGTGGTATTAGAGTGAAGGGTAGATCTGAGGTTCGTTCTTTTAAATCCTAGTTGGTTGATTTTTTGTGGGGTAGTAGATTGTGATCTGACCTACAATTACAAAGGGTTTTAAGATTGTTTGAGGGAGGAAAGATGTAGATCTAGGCTTAGCTGATATTCCAAGGAAGATTGCTGCTAGATTTGAATTTGTTGAGATAGCCCAATGCCAAGGAAGACATCTTGAGGATTTTAGTGATGATGAAGTCGATGAAGTGCGGGAGGGAGTTTCACCTACACCTATAATGGATCAAGGAGAAGAAATATTCTTGAAAGTTTAAAAATGTTTGAAGTCCACACCTTGGTGGAAATATGGATTTAGATGAATTGATAGACTAGATATCCAAGATGGAGAAATAATTTGAGTATTAAAACATATCAGAGGAGAACAAGATGAAGATTGCAAGCACAAAGTTGAAAGGTCATGCATCCTTATGGTGGGATAATTTGTAATTAGACTATAAGCCAAAGGGTAAAGAAAAGATCAAGGTATGGAATAAGATGATAAATAAGTTGAAGGGAAATTTTCTACCTTGTGATTATCAAATTAACCTAGTTAGGAGAATGTAAAGTTTGAAGCAGAAAGACAACTTTGTGAAGGATTACATCGAGGCATTTTACAGGTTAGATATCATATCTGGACATGCTAAAGATGAGGTGAAAAGAATTGAAAGATACCTAAATGGCATTAGGATTTCTATTCAAGAAGAGATAAATTTGGTAAAGATGGAGAATATTGAAAAGTCTTATCATTTTTAACTAAAAGATGAGGATAAATTGAATAAAAGACATGAGCATAAACAAAGAGGAAAAGGTAGCAGAATCCATAGAGGAAGAGATAGATCCTATGGTGAGAATAATATATATGATCAGGAAAAGATAGATTAATACAAAGGCAAGACCAATTGGAAAGGTGGAAGTTCATTTAGAGGAAGAAGTAATTACTGTCGAGGTGGATATAGTAGAAGAGGGATCCAAGGAACTTGTTATAATTGTGGCAAAGAGGGACATAGATCATTTGAGTGTATACATGCAAGAAATAAATTTGGTAGCAAAAAAAACACTTTGGTGCAAAAAGATTCATAGAATGAACCTAAGAAGGAAGGAAACCTAATGGTCAGAAGAATCTTATGGAGTAAAAATATTAAATAAGATCTTATAAGAAAGCATTTGTTCAAGACCATATGTAGAGTAACAGACCAAGTTTGGAAAGTGATTATTGATAGTGGGAGCTCGAAGAATCTGGCATCCAAGGAGATGGTTACAAAGTTGTTGTTGGAAATAATGAAGCACCCGAAGCCCTTTCAGATTTCATGGATTGAGGATGAGCATACACTAATGGTAACAAAACAATGTTTTTTGAATATGAAAATGGGAAAGTATTATGATAAGGTTTTGTGTGATAGTATGCCTATGGATTTTAGTCATATTTTCTTGGGAAGATCTTGGAAATATGATCGACATGTTATACATGATGGAAGATTGAACAAATATACTATTTGGGTTGATGGAAAGAGACAAGTCTTGTTACCTTTGGTTGAAGAATCTATTCATGAGGTATGTACATCTATAAAATTTTGTTTGATGGAAGGTAGAGAGTTTGTTAGGGATCTAAAAAAAAGTGATGTATGTTATGCTTTGATTCCTAATAAAACAAGAGAGAAAACATAAGATAAAGTTCTTGCAGAAGTTGAGAAGTTTCTCACCGAGTACAAGGAGATCATTTTAGATAATATACCTAATAGTTTACCATTGATGAGAGATATTAGTCATTTTATGGATATGATTCCTAGAGCTAGTTTGTCAAACAAGGAACCACAGTGATTGACACTGACCAAGAATGAGGAACTCGATCAAAAATTCATGAGTTATTGCAGAAAGGTTTGATCAGAGAAATTTTGAGTCCATGTGTAGTACCAGCTATGTTGGCACCTAAGAGGAATAGAGAATGGAGAATCTGTTTTGATTCAAGAGCTATAAACAAGATAATAGTTAAGTATCGGTTCCCTATACCGAGAATGGATGATATAATGGATTGTTTGAGTGGAGCAAGATATTTTACCAAGATTGATTTCAAGAGTGGATATGATCAGATTATAATCAAAGAAGGTGATGAATGGAAGACTTCTTTCAAGACAAAAGAAGGTTTGTATGAATGGTTGGTTATTTCTTTTGGTTTAACTAATGTACCTGGTACTTTTATGAGGTTAATGAATGAGGTTTTGAAGAAATTCTTGGGTAAATTTTTGATTGTGTACTTGGATGACATTATGATATTTAGTAAGACTAGAGAATATCATTTGTTGCACATTAGACAGGTATTACAGAGATTGAAAGAAGAAAAGTTGTTGATAAATTTTAAGAAGTGTTCCTTCATGAAAGAAGAACTTGTTTGTTTAGGTTTTGTGATTTCAGCTAATCGTTTGAAGATGGATCCTGACAAGGTTGAAGCTATACATGATTGGCCTACACCTAAGAATTTAGGTGAGGTAAGATCATTTCATGGGTTAGAAATTTTTTAAAATTTTATCAGAAATTTTAGTTCAATTTGTGATGCTATGACTGAGACAATGAGCAGAGATAATAGATAATTCAAGTGGACACATGGAGATGATAATAATTTTTAGACTTTGAAACTGAAGGTTTATGAATTAACTATGTTAGCCCTACCCAATTTCAATAAGGTATTCCAAGTTGAATGTGATGCAAGTGGTAGTACAATAGGAGTTGTGTTGAGTCAAGAAGGTAAACCTATTGCATTCTTTAGTGAGAAGTTGAATGATTCTAAAAGGAACTATTTTGTGTATGATCAAGAATTTAATGTTATTGTTCAAGCTCTGGTGAAATAGAGACATTATTTGATGTTGAGTGAATTTGTGTTGTATATTGATCATAAGGATTTCCAGTATTTGGGTAATAACAATAAGTTGAATTAGAGGCATATGAAATGGGTTGATTATGTGCAGAGTTTCACATTTATGATAAAACATAAGAGTGGACTATTCAATTGCATTGTTGATGCATTGGGTAGAAGAAGATCTTTGTTGAGTTAAATGCCAATTGAGGTTCTTTTTTTTATCATATGAAAACTTTGCATGAAACTAACCCTGATTTTTCTAAGCCATGGAGAATGTCCATAGAACCTATCCCAGATCACCCGAGTAGGTTTGAAGACTATTTTATTCAAGAAGATATGTTGTTCAAAGGTATTTAGTTATGTATACTAAGAAGATCAATGCAAATCAATTTGATGAAGGAGAAGCATAGTAGTGGTTTGGTTGGACATTTTGGCATTGATAAGAGATTGAGTTTACTTAAGGAAAGGTATTTTGGCATGATTTGTATAAGGATGTTCAAAAATTTGTGAATATTTATGGAGTTTGTCAAGTTGCAAAAGGAGTAAGTCAGAATACTGGATTGTATACACCAATTTCTCTTCATGAGAAACCTTGGAGTGATATTAGTATGGATTTTGTTCTTGGCTTACAGAGGAGAACAAAAGGTAATGATTCTATATTTGTTTTTGTGGATAGATTTTCCAAGATGACACATTTCATAGCATGTAGAAAAAAATCAGATGTAGTGCATATAGAAGACATTTTCTTTAAATAGATTGTCAGATTGCATGGATTACCGAGGAGTATCATCTCTGACTGAGATAGTAAGTTTGTTGGCTATTTTTGGAAAAATATTTGGAAGAGGATGGAAACCGAGTTGAAGTATAGTTTTACATTTCATCCACAAACTGGTGGATAAATGCAGGTTGTAAACAAAAATTTGGGTAACCTGTTGAGATGCTTAGTTGGAGACAAACTGAGTAATTGGGATTTGATGTTAGCACAAGTAGAGTTTGCATATAATAATTCAATGATAAGAGTACTTAAAAGACACATTTTTATATTTTTACTAGCGTACAATGAAGAGGTATATCAAACTTGAGAGATATGGATGGAGAAGAGAAGAAAAGTGTTGAAGGAGAAGGATTTGTTGAATTTATGAACTCATTGCACAAGGAAGTGAAACATAAGTTGGAGCACAATAATCATAAATAAAAGGATAGTGAAGATAGATCAAGAAGAAATAAGATTTTTGAGGTTCGTAATGAAGTGATGGTTCATTTGAAGAAAGGTGGATTTCCTGTTGGAACAAATGGTAAACTAAAGATGAAGAAATTTGGTCCTTGCAAGATATTGAGGAAGTTTGACAGTGGAAATTCTTATGAAGTAGAGTTACCTGGTGACATGGATATATCACCTATATTCAATATTTTAGATTTGTATGAGTATCATGTGTTGGAAATAATGGGAAGTGTGTACTAAGAGGGGAGGGGTGAATCAGTACCTCTAAAATTTTTAGTTAATTAACCTTTAACCTTATGTAATCAAATATTTTCTTTACCGATCATATATGTTGTTCTTTATTTATGCATGTGATATCAATTCATAATCTTAATTATATGTAGACATTCATAGAAACATTCATGAAAGAAATAACACATAACACAAGATATGGTAACGCAGAAAACCCTTGTTAGAAGGTAAAAATCGTGGTGGGGATGGCACCACAAAAACTTCACTATCTGCAGATTGGAAGGGGTCGGTTAAGGCTTACAATTTTGATCACTTATGATGACCTAACCTATTATGAGTATTATGTGGAGACTAGTTAAGGTCTACTCAGTTAGGAGCTTTAGCAACACTGTTTAGTGTGCACTTAGTTAATAGATTTTTAATAGGATTGTTAAATCCACCTTTCTTGAAAGGATTTCTTTTATTTTCTACACTTGTTAGAATGTAGAAAAAAATACTCATTGACCTAAGTGTATATAATCTACAATAGGTGATTACAGATCCATTAAATTTTACATGTAAAAATGTATCACCTAATGTGATTGATTAATACCTTTGTTGCTCAGCAGCCTTGGTTCTTGATAACCAAATTCATGTTTTGATGTTCCACTTCTTGAAACTCTCAGTCTGATCCATAGATGTGATCGTTGGCTACAATCATCCTGTCATCCTTCTCAAATGAATGATTAGAACATCTATTTATACAATAGATTTAACCTTTTTGGTTTCACATATTCCAAACTTAACTCTATGATAAAAGGTTTACAACTTGACCTTGATCTCCTAGTTTGCATGTTTTTAATTAGTTAGAATGAATTAAAACAATTAAAAATATGTTTATTGTTCCTCAAGAAATGGTTTTAAAACAAATCAAAACTCTAAAAATAGAATATAACTATTTTATCTGACGTGGAAGTCAAATCCACTTTTCTTAGGATATAACTGACTTTCGATGTATGATGCTCGATTTGATCTGAAATCAGAGTGAGTTTCTTTTGGTGTTCCTTTTTTGAACTGTATGTTGGGTTCCTCTGCTCTGTCAGGTTCCTCTGTATGATCTTTGGGTTGCACTTTTGGTTTACACTGCAAAACTTGTGTCGTTGGGTTTCCCTTTACTTAGCACTTTCGGTCTGAACTGAAACCTAAATTTTGGTGTAGTGTAGCTGACAGTTCATAAAAACTATTTTATCTTTGCATACTAATGGAAAAGCTTATGTCATCAATCTCCCCCTTTGACATTAGTATCAAAAACTAATATATGCAAAATGCTAAAGTGTTTAGTATGTACACCATGTATATTACTTAGTCATTTCATGAATCCCCCTATGCATATGCTGGTATAGTATATTATATGTGTATGTACACTTGTCTTTATACTATTTCTTCCTTTTCACCTATTCGTTTCCCTTTCTTTTGTATTTTCCTTTTCCCCTTCTTACTATATGCTCTGTACATATCATTTCCCTTTTCCCCTTTTTTTGATAGTAAGGGCAAATGTGTATACCTATAGCTTATCAAAAATATGAGAGTGAGAGGTCTTCATTTCCTCCATCATCTTCTCCCATTTCTCCTTTAAATGATCAAGATCCATATGCTCTAATGTGATCCTTGCATACATGTCATAGATGATGTCTGCTACAGACATCTCACTAGTGGCAATTAGATCTTTTTTCAAACTTATGTGTTGTTTCAGAAGTGTGAGGTTCGGTAAAAGTTGAGACTCTATCTCGGTAACCTCTTCTCAAAACTACAATTCTTCTTCCCAAATTTCTTGTCTTAACCTTTTGATTTCAATTATCTTCTCATAATGAAATTTGATTGCATTTCCATCCGTGGTTAGACTTTGAGCACTTGCATTTAGATTGGAATCGATCTTTGCAATCTTATCATTATTGTCCTTTGTGAATTTCTCTAAAGTGCCTAGCTTTTGAATTAAGGAAAAAACTTCAGTAATGATTTGATCTAATTCATTTGTTAGTTCTAAAAGATTTACCTTATTTTCTACCACTTCTTGGCTGATCTTTTCTGTCAATTTAAATTGGAACTTCTATTCTGCTCATTCCTTAATCATCTTTTATGCATCCACATTCTATGTTTTGATGGCATTGGTGATAATGGCAAGTTAATCTAGAATGGGGGCATTGTGATCAACATCAATGTCAGGAACTATCTGTTGTAAGATATCTCTTGTATTTTCTAGCACTAGAGAATCTTTGTGTTCTTTTCTTAGCTTTTCATTCATTTCTTTCCTTTGACATATCTCTCCATAGTCTATAAGAGATTCATAGTCCAAAGTGGTTGGATCAAAATTTGGTATTTCAATGATTTCATCAAGTGTGACCTCCAACTTACTCTTCTTGGTTTTCTTCTTCTTCTTTTGTGATGCACCTATATGCAAAACCAATGCAAGTTTCTGTACTTGGTCTGATGTGTTGGAGGAAGGCTTCTATGGTGTTGTACCTTTTTCCTACTGCTTAGGGTTTTCCTATCGGTTGTATGAGGATGTCTCCTTATCTACCTTCGGTGTACCTTCCGCATCTTCTTCAGTGTATCTGCAGCATCTCCTTCGGTATTTTTAGGAGTGGTATCAACTATCTTATCTTGTTCACCTTTCTCTTTTTTCACATCTGTATCTTTTGTTTGTGCATCTTTTTTGGTGTAGTCTCCATCTTTTTGTTCTCCACTGATGACTACATGTTCATCAGTTGTATCCTTCTCATTAGAAGTATCTTTTCATTCATCATTACCCTTATCCTTAGGTATGCTTTCTTCCTTCTTAGGTAACTTCTCCTTCTTTGAGATAATATTAGCTTGTGTCAATAGTGGTATCTATCCTTGTGTGTCTACCTATGCTGAGTCTATTGTAGTGTTCTGTTTTTCAATTTGGTCCTTGACAATAGTGACATCTGCATCTTTCTATATCTGATCTACAGGATCTCCTCTGGTAATATCAATAATTTTATTCTCTGGCCATGTTTCATCTGCAACATCCATATCCTTATTTCCTTTTGTGTTCAATGATTCTTAATTGACATTTTCATCAGTTATAATAATATGTTTAGGGCTATGTTTGGCCTGATCATCTTTGTTCAGTTGATTTTTGGTAAGAGCTATTTGTGGCTCGGGACTTGTATCCTTTTTAGGTATATCAAGTATTTTTCTCCTTTCACCCTCACTCTTCCTGTCTAGTTCAAGTAGATGTCCTTGAAGTACTTGATAGGCTCTTAACTTTGGTGAGAACCCCAAGGATTGTTTCTTCATCACTTCTTCAATCTCCTCCATTTTAGATTTGGGAGGCATGACAGATACTAGGTCTCTTTCCCTAATATCTTTCTCAAAGTGTAATGCAAATGTCCATGTTGTCGATAATCTATCCTGATTTTCTTTTGGCATTTTATCTGCTATTTGTACTGGAAGATATTTGAACATACACATCATTTTTATAACTGCCTCTTCAATTTTATTTTGATCCTCAGGATCCAATTTTATCCATTTCTTAATCTTTCTATCATTTACTATTCCTGATTTGATAATTGAAGCACATACCTCATCAATAGTTTCAGGAATCTTACTCTTTTCTTTTTGGATAGATTCATCCTCCTGAGTATCTTCAATATCTTCCTTGGTTAACATTAATTTCCTTCTCCTCTTCGGTGCTTTGGTCTATTTGGTTTGATGTTTTCTTTTGTAGGTCCTTACCTGACCTTTCTTTATCGGTGAAGGACTTGCATCCTTTGTTCTCTGACTCTTGGTCCTGGATGCATTAGTGGTCCTAGGTTTCTTTGCTGGTGGAGGTAGTGGTGTTTCTGACTCTATAGATTCTGAGTGACTCTCCTTCTCAGCTTTACTGACGGGTGACTGACCCTCAGTTTCTTCTTTCTATTTAATTTCCTCTCCATTCATCGATAGTTTCTTCTTCAAGTTCTTAACCATCTTGTATTTCTTCCTATAAATCTTCTTCACAACTAAGTCAGTTTTAATCCTTTCTTTGGCTTCTTCATAAGTTTCAAACTTGGGTTGTGATTTGTCCAATGGTTCATTTATCAATGCCTCAATAGCATTTGATGCTTGATCTATGTTTACCTCAATATCAAGTGATTCCAACCATGTTGTTCTTGGTAAAACTCGCTTGATGTAGGTGTAGTTAGTGTCCACCATAAAAAATGTCAGTCTTGAACTTTTCTATTAACTGTTCTAGAATCCTTACTCTCTTCTAGATCCAATCTTTGAATCCGGTGAAGTATTCATCCATGACAGATTCAAAATTATCTCCTAGTGATTTGATGAACTCACTAATCTGTATGGTCACTTGTCTTGTAGTGTCCCATTTGAAATTTCCTATAGATGGGAAATATTCTTGGAAATAGAAAAATATGCACATGATGAGTGATCCAGACTTACATGAGTTAGACTTTACATTTCTTATAGTCTTCATGTACTCATCCAATTGTCTTAGCAAAAGTTCTAAAATATTCAACTGGAGTTCCTTCTTGATAATCATGTATGTTGTATCCACTAGTCTAGATTCAATGTTGTTCAACCTACTAGCCTAAAAGAAATTGTATCCTAAGACACATGCTCCAAATTTCAGTTCATCGTCATTGATGGTGGATACTTTTAGTCCTCTTCCATCCCATGCAACTCTTGTATTCTTCTCAATTTTAGCTTTAGGTGGGTGCTTAATTGCCTTTACCTTATCGGTTATGGGATAACCAGTAACAGTGTGTATGACATCCCTAGTTATCAGTTTAGGCTCATCCAACCATTATTTTTTGGTCATGTATCCTTTTTAGTACTAACTGAATCCATTCAGTCTTGAACTCCTTCAAGAACCATAGGAAATTTGTGAGACCTTTTACCTCAATGTGCTTATTCTCTTCCTTGATAGTGCCATCATCATCGCAAAGCTTCTTGAAATATTTCTCAACATCTAGGTCTCCTATTTCAACTATCTTGCAATTTATATATGCTCGCACATCTTCAACAAGAAAAACCCTAGCTGGTATTAGGGAGAATGCACCAGCATTGTTAGGTTGTGAAGCAACCTTAGGAGATGTCTTATAATGAGGTTCCTCATAGGTTGAATTCTTGATTAGGTTGACCTTATTCTTCTTATCATTCTTGAGCTTAGAGGTTCTTAATGTAGTTTCCATTGTTTATGAAATTAGGGATTTCTCCCATGAGTGAAAATAGAGTTCTTGGTTATTTGTGTACTTAATTCAATCTCTGTAGCTGTTAGGAATCTGTTTGGAGTGTTTTGAACCGGGTTGGAGTCTCTCTGCAATCTAGGTGCTTCATGCTCTATTTTCTCTCAATCTCTTTTCTCTAATCGCTTGGTGAAAAATTAAACCCTTCCATCGTCTATTTATAGACTTTGCCATAAGTCGAGTCATTAATGCTCAACCACTTCTCAGTGTGTGAAGAATGAGTTGTTGGGTGATACACAATAACTTTCTTAGTGAGAGCATGATTCTTTGGGGAAGCTATCAGTTTGTTACACTCACTGAGATATTTTAGTGTATGGCAAAGACAACATTGTCAACTCACATGATTACCGACGGATCTCGGTTTACACTAGCGACTTAGCCTTTATGTGTTAACCAAATATTCTCGGTAAGTATAGAAAACTTTAGTTTGTATGTTCACCAATGCATTTAGGTATGTATTGATTGATGATATTGTTTTCACAGAATTATAACAAGTAATTATGTAGTGTATCTTTAATCATGTTGATTTGGTATTTTAACTATGCATAATGGAACTGACACAAAATATAACTTGGTATAATGTAGTTCCATACTTACTTGTTCTTCTTAGGTGAAAATGGTAATGTCACCAGATCCATTAGATAACATGTCACCAATTGCATTTCTCAGTCCACCTTCATCAATTTTTGTAGCTTTTCTCCACATTTTGTTTCTCATCTTCTGGATGTCTTCAATGGTGTTTCCATTGGCAAAGGTGTTGGTCTCTGTCATTTGGTCTTTGCAGTCTTTCTTTAGATGACCAACTTTATGATAGTGTAGACATGCCATTCTAGGGTTAGTCCAGCTCCTAGACTTTCTTTTCCATTGTCTCATGCAGTTTGCAGCTATGTGACCAAATCTTCCACATGCTGTACAATTTGTCCATGTATTGTAATCCCAAACATATTGGTTACAGACTCTTTTTAGTTGATAATAATTTTCTTGATCTTTAGGCTTCCATACTTTCTTTTTCTTCTTCTTGCATTCAAGAGATGTGTGCCCATGCATTTTGCAAGTAGGATAGTGTTTGTCCATGTAGGTTTCCTTCTTTGGTTGTTTCACCTTAGATTTACATTCATATGCTTTATGTCCTTTCTTGTTACATTTATAACAAATTCCTATGAATGAAGATGTGGATTTAGGAATACCTTTCATTTTTCTCCTGCATATATTTGATGTGTGTCCTAGCCTTCCACAGTGATTGCATGTCAGCTTTCTTGGTCTTGGATTTGTGTACACATTCTTTGGATCAGCTTGGTTGGGTGATTCTCCATTCTTGGTATATCCTAGTCTGGTGTTTTTGTTGGTTCTCCTTTGTTCGTCCATAAAATCATCCATCCTTTTGTTTCTTTCTTCAACTCTCTTGATTATTTCATTATGTTGTTTCTGAATTCTTACTTCATGTTTCAGCTTTTCATTTTCTTCTCTTAGCTCACCGATAATTTCTATTCTTTCAATGAGTTCTGTATTCATTCTATTTGCCTCTTGACTCATAAGAATAATCTGATTTTTGATCTCATGATGATGTTTTTTAATTCTTTTTATTTCTGACTCTTTCTCTTGTAGCTTTTCAGTAATCTTCCTTCTATCATCAATAGCTAGTGTTCTTTCTTGCTCAACTTGTCTAGCATTGTTCATGATATCATTCATCTTACTATCTGTGTCTCTTGACCGATTTGTAGATATTTCACTTGTCTAGCCAGATGTTGATTGATTTCATTTAGACTTGTGATGCTTTCTTATGATGTGTTTGATGCTTTGCTAGTTGTAGATCCTGAAGATTCAAATAGATCTGGTATCTCTTCTTCATGGTAATCTATTTCATTACAGTGAGATGCCATAATCTTTCTTTCATCCAGCAACTATCTCATCTTGATTCTAGCTTCTGTATACTGGTCATAGACGATTTGAATTTATAGCTTCTGATTCTCAATACTCTTATCAAGCTTGTACTTCTCCATTGTATGATATTTTCTCTTAAGTCTTTAAATTTTCCAAATAATAGATCTAGCTCTGATACCAATTGTTGGAAATAATGGGAAGTGTGTACTGAGAGGGGAGGGGTGAATCAGTACTTATAAAAATTTTAGTTAATTAACCTTGAACCTTATGGAATCAAATCTTTGCTTTACCGATCATATATGTTGTTCTTTCTTTATGTATGTGATATCAATTCATAATATTAATTGTATGTAGACATTCATATAAACATTCATGAAAGCAATAAGACATAACACAAGATATGGTAATGCAAAAAAACCCTGTTAGAAGGTTAAAATTGCAGTGGGGATGGCACCCACAAAAACTTCACTATCTGCAGATTGGAAGGGGCCAGTTAAGGGTTACAATTTTGATCACTTCTAATGATCTACCTTGTTAGGAGTATTATGTGGAGACTGGTTAAGGTCTACTCTATTAAGATCTTTAGAAACACTTTTTAGTGTGCACTCGGTTAAGAGATTTACAATAGGATTGTTAAATCCACCTTTCTTGAAAGGATTTCTTCTATTTTCTATACTTGTTAGAATGTAGACAAAAATACTCATTGACCTAAGTGTATGCAATCTACAATTTCTAATTACAGATCCATTAAAGTTTACATGTACAAATGTAACACCTAACATGATTGATTAATACCTTTGTTGCTTGATAGCCTTGGTTCTTGGTTCTTGATAACCAAATTCATCTTTTTCTATTTTTCTTCTTGAAACTCTCAGTCTGATCCATAGATGTGCTCATTGTCTACAATCATCCTCTCATCCATCTCAAATGAATGATTACAACATCTATTTATACAATAAGATTGACCTATTTATTTTCACTTATTCTAAACTTAACTCTATGATCAAAGGTTTACAAATTGACCTTGATCTTCTAGTGTGCATGTTTTTAATCAGTTAGACTAATATAAAACAATTAAAATTATGTTTCTTGTTCCTCAAGAAATGGTTTTAAAAAAAAAAAAAAACTCTAAAAATAGAATATAACTATTTTATCTGACGTGGAAGTTAGATCCACTTTTCTCGGGATATAACTGACTTTTGGTGTCTGATGCTCAGTTTTCTCTAAAATCAGTTTGACTATCTTTCACTGTTCCTTTGTTGAACTTTTTGTTAGGTTCCTCTACTCTGTCGGGTTCCCCTATTTCTTCTCTTTTGGTTTATAGTCTAACCTCCTTTTTGGGCTCCTCTATATGATCTTTGGGTTGTACTTTCAGTTTACACTGCAAAACTTGTGTCGTGAGGTTTCCCTTTACTTAGCACTTTTGGTCTGAACTGAAACTTGACTTTCGATGTAGTATAACCAACAATTCATAAAAACTATTTTCTCTTTGCATACTAATGGAAAAACTTATGTCATCATCATGAACCTGAAGAAGAAGTGACACTTCTGAGTGATCATCCTAAGAAACAGATAGAAGAAGTTGAACATATTTTGGAACAAAGAATTGGTAGAAGCACAAGAGGACAGGATTACATGGAATACTTGGTAAAGTGGAAGAAAAGACCAATTGAAAACTCTACATGGATATCTCACTTTGAGTTAGATTCAAATCAGGTTGTACCTCACTCATGATTGAGAGAATCATTTCTTTTTAATCCCAGGAATCTAATGTAGGAGCATCTTGGGTTCATGGCAATCCTTTATCAAACAAAAATATGTTTTCTTGTGAGCTTGGTAGCTTGTTGGATAATTTTGGTAGACTGCTCAGTAACTTCTTAGAAGTTCTCAGTTGAAGGTTCTATTTTTCTTTACCGACCAAACTTAGTTATAGTTCTTGGCATGGTTTCACCAACCAGTCTCGATGGCTTAGAGGTTTTCCTATTTCCTCACCAAGTGTGTTTTCTTTTGTTGGATCTTTGGGCTGAAATCTGCATTTAATTTTGGTAGCGGTATTAATTTTGGATCTCTCATTGGGATACGTGTGGAAAAAAATCTAGGTCATTGTTGTTTCCTATGTTGGACCTTTAGGATCTTTTAAGGTTGACCTTTTTCATAGCCTCTTATATAAATGTAGTGGTCTATTCTTAGTTTAGAGAGGGTTGAATAGTAGTTTTTGGAGGTCTAGGGTTTTTGGTCTCGCATTTATGAGGACTATTATGTAATACATTTCATATTTTATTGGTCATAATCAAGAAGGCCTTATAGCCCAACATGTATGAAGTTTGATAAGTTAATGAAACAATATCTACATTCCTTCTCTCCTTCTCTATGTTTGACCTTTTGAGTTGTGTATCTGCAAGCTGGTTTGGTTCTTGGGAGTGCCTTTGGCCCTAAGTACTAACCCTCCTTGCATTAGAAATGTAGTCATAACAAAATAATGAGTAATTTCTAGTGTACAATGACCACACACTACTATCTGTACTCATAACTGAATGCAAGGATATTTTTTTTCTACCCTCTTCCATCCATGTATTGATCTTATAAAAACACCTTCAAGACATGTAAAAAAACAAGTTAAACATACAAATGTTCAAATCAATATTTAAATTATATACAAATTCTATTTAATAATTTGAAAAAATGTTACATATATACTTGATATCTCCCAGAACACTATGAATGGTATGACTCCATCCAATCATGATATAGCCTCTTTTGGCACTAAAAAGTGCATCTTGCACCATTCAACTACATCATGATCATTATTTATATGATATCCATGATAGTCCATTTGATACTTTCTTAGAACATGTTTGATACAAGCTCCTACAACAGCATGCTCAGCCTTTCGATGTTGACTCTCAAATAAACTCCAAAGATGTGGTATCTTTTTTTATCGATGATATCTAAATAGTGCATAAAAATGCCTTCTGAATATGAATTGTGTTGCACATCTATCTGGCCATACAATTTTTTTTTCAATTTTTATGCCTTAGTTTTCCAAATATCTAAAAAATGTCTTAAAGCAATGCTCGACAAAATGTGTGTCATGCTCTTTATCATCACTAATGTAAAAGTGATATTATTTCTTAATGACCCATGCTTGATATGTACTTTCAATACCATCCAAATCTAATTTTTCATGTCGATAAGACACCTGGACCATAATAGTGACCTGCTCTGTAAAGTAGTATTGTGCTTGAAGTTGTTTTTGGGAAACAAAAGAGTAATTTTTTGCAAAGACAACGACCGATAAAATTGTTCTAGGTGGGAACTTTTCTCTTAGTGTTTGGAATTGTCTTTCTTTCCACTTAGAAAAAAAATCATGATGTTTTTAATCAATTTACAAAAAATATCCATAAATGCTCCAACAAGTATCTCCTCCTCTACATATTCCAACCTTGTTGATTCGTTCCCAATTTTTGTTTCAGACTTTATGTACTTGTAAATCTTACATTTTACCATCCTTGTCATGTCAATATCTTCATCTCTCAAAGGAAATTTGTCCAAATTCCTACATGTTTGACAAGTTCCTCTTATGCAATCTATTTCACCTATTGCATGATCATTCGATTTTTCATATAAGATTGATTCTATAAATTGTCTTGGATGTTTAGAAAAAGTATTTTGAAAACCATCACTTTCTTCTATCATCTTTCAAAACTCTTTATAGTAGAGATCAATTCAATATGATATTGACAACAAAAATTTTCAAAAGATTTATTTATCTTCACAAAAATGGCTTGAATATTTGAAACATTGTTTGTCCAATCTTTATGTCAGGATTTGAATTACAAAATGAGAGATATAATTCATGTTGTGTCGTGTCAAACCAGTATTTTGTGTGTAGAGACTAGTCCTTACACCCAACCCTCTGCTTGATAACATATCTTCTAATTTTTGAAGGATGAGTATGAAGGATGAGTATGATCAATCCTAAATGTAGTAATCAAGTTCCTAATTGTTTTTTCAATCCTATCATAGAGAGGAGCTCCAAACATTAGTGCCCAATTGCCTTCCAATATAGTATCATCCAAATTGATTGTCATTTTCAAATAATGTGATATTGTCTTTCTATTGTACCTAATCTGATATTGTAGTGAAGAGATTTGTCTTTTTTTAGGACATGTTTTTATTTAAATAGATGTCAATATCATTGTTCTTGAAATGGACTTATCTACAGATCTAGTTTTTTTCCCAATGGAATGCAAACCTTCCTTAACACTTTCAACAATATATTTTTGTAGGTTAGATGATTTCCTCTTTTTCAAAGTTGTATCTACACCCAATTATTTTAATGGCTCTTTTTAACTCATCTTTAAGAAGTGAAATTGATAATAGTTGGGTTTTTCTAGTGTATCAAGATTCTCAAATTGTGAAATTATTTCCTTAGAATTTTTATTCAATGTCCTCTTCCTAGTATGTGTAGGTTGTTCAACATAATATCTCAAGTTTTCCACATCCATTTCAATTAAATGATCTATGCTTTTATGATTATTTTTTCTCTTCAACCTTTGAGCTAGATTAATATTCTCATCTTTTGCTTGAACTTGAGATGCAAATAAAATAAATTATTTAACTCTTAAGAGAGTATGAAGGGGACCTAGAGAGAGAGAGAGAGAGAGAGAGAGAGATTTGGTAAGTACAAATGACAAATGCATTTTAAATACTTTTATTATAAGAAGACATGACATTATTCTTGTAGATGTCCAGAGAGATTTCCTAAGCATAGGCCTGATAATTCTAAGGATGAAAAAAACTGCTATTATGATGTTGATGATGGAGTCACTCATGATGAACTGATAATGTTAAGAGTGAAGATGAACTTGTATTTTATAATCCAAGAGGATGAATCTAAGTCTACAAATCTTATGTCTAATATTTGTGCTATAAACATTGTTGAATACCTCATGTCTAATATTTCTATTATTAGTATGATTAAGGATGTAATCTTCGTCACTCAAGGTGAAAAAATCCCTAATTACTTAGGATGTCAAGGAAGATAAATGGATTATTGATAGTGGCTACCTACATGACATGACCAGTGGTATGGACAAATTTGTGGAATTTGATAAGTATGAAAGTGGTACTACCAAGAGGGGAGATAAATGTGAAGGCGAAAGTTCTATTATTAATAATTCTATTAAAAATGTTGCTAAAGATATTATGAATGATGTTCATGATAATTATGTTATTGAGAAGACCAAGACTATTGATACGTATTCTAGTAATGTGTCTACTATAGTAATGTTGAAGATATTACCCTTGAGAACTCTATACGTTTTTTACTGAAGAAAAAAAAGTCTTAATTGCACAATTGGATAGCAAGAATGATTGTCTGATAGATAGTGAATGTTCACATCATATGACTGGTGACATAAGAAAATTTGTGAAATATGAAAAATATGATGGTAGAATTATTAGATGGGGCGACAACACTGGAGGAAAGATCAAAGGTAAAGGTATCGTTTACTTGTATGGTAAGAATATTACTGATGATGTATTATATGTGGAAGAATTAAAGCACAATATTCTCAGTGTTGGACAGTTAATGGACAAGGGATATGGATTATACTTCAAGGATAAAAAATGTAGAACTATCAATGATTATGGAGTAGAAATTGAATATGGATCTAAAAGAAAGAATTTTATTTTGCCATTTGAATAACAAAAGAGTAAGATACTTGATTACACAGATTGAAGAAGGGAAGACCAAATCATGCAAGGACGAATAATATGTCAGCATTAATCAAGAACTGCTACAACAAAATTAGAATCTGATGACAAGTGTCTTGGTGAAGAGTGATGATGAGAAAAATACAAATGAAGGAGAATGAGCATAAATAGAGTCACAAGTGAAGGAAATAACATCAAGTTGTGATAATTTAGATTATTTTGATGAAAGTTACATGACTACTCAGTGTAGTAAAAGTCAATTTGGTTCTTACAAAATTAGCTTAGATGAACAAAGTATTGGAATACATCATGGAATGCAAACTCTTGTTGGAAATAAAATTTAGTTAATTTTAATGAGATAAAGAATTCAAGAAGAAGGAAAAGATGACAAGGTTAAACAGCCTATAGAATCCTACATTAACATCAAAGGATTAAGAAGCCTGTAGAAGCCTGAATAAGATTAAAGGAAAAGTTAAAAATTGGAATAAGGAGGTTTTTGGTGATATCTTTATTTTGAAAGGAAGATTACAACAGGAAATAAAGGACATCCAAGAGAAAATCCAAATGGATGAACTTTCAAAGGACCTAAGAAGAAATGAGGACACCTTTCTAGCTGACTTTCATAATATCATATCTAAGGAGGAGTCATTATGGAGACAAGGATCTAGAGCCCTATGGCTGAAGGTAGTGGAAAAGAATACTAGATTCTTTCACATGACTGCTATGAAACACAAACCTATTAAAAGAATCTCTAACCTATCTACTAATGGGAGCAGTCTCAATAAAGAGGAAGATATTAGGAAAGAAATGCTTGGCTAATTTTCTTGTCTTTTGACTAAAGATGAGAATCCAGGTATAATAGATCAGGAAGAAATTTTATCTACCATCCCTCAAATGATTGATGTTAGGACTAACAAACTCCTTGAGTCTATTCCTTCTGATAAGGAAATAAAATTTGTTGTGTTCTCTTTTGAAGGAGAAAAGGCACATGGTCCTGATGGTTTCCCCATTTCCTTCTTCTAGCAGCATTGGGATATTTTGGGAAAGGATATTATGGATGCGGTTAAAGAATTCTTTGGGTCTAAAACTATTCTGAGGGAAATGAATGCCACTTTCCTTGTGCTAATTCCAAAAAAAATAGGGGCCAATACGATGGATGCCTTTAGACCTATTAGCCTTTGTAATTCCCTCTTTAAAATTATCTCTAAAGTCCTTACCTCCAGATTTCTATCCTTATTTCCTTTGATCATATCTCCCTAGCAAAATGGCTTTGTCCCTTAGATGCAGATCCTAGACTCCATCATGGTTGCGCGTGAAAATATTCACTCTTTGGAAGCAGCAAAAAAACAAGGTTTTTTAATGAAACTAGATCTTTCCAAAGCTTATGAAAGGGTGGATTGGGAGCTCTTACAGAGAGTTCTTCAATCTTTTGGTTTTGATCCTAGGGTTATCAGACTCATTTTGCAATTAGTTTCAATCGTGACATCCTCTGTCATCATTAATGGAGGATCCTCAAAGTTTTTTAAACCTACTAGAGGCCTTAGACAAGGTGATCCCAAATCCCCCATTTTGTTTTATATCCTTGTGGAATACCTTTGGAGGAATATCAATAAACTGGTGGGAGAAGGTTGTATTACCGGCCTTCAACGCTCTTTCACCAGCACTATTCTCTCCCATGAGAAATCTGTTTATGGCACTCTTATTATGAGGGAAGATATTGTCAAAGAAGCAAGGAATTTGAAGAGAGCTCTCACCTCTTATACTTTTTCCTCAGGTCAACTCATCAACTGGTCTAAAAGCTCCATTTTCTTTATTAATACCCCTGAAGAAAGATGAAAATAATCCTTGCTTATTCTAGGATGTAATGTGGGAGCCCTCATGTCTTCCTATATGGGCCTTCCCCTCTGTTCAAAACCTTCTAATAGCTTTTGGAACTCTATCATTGATAGATTCAACAACAAACTTGCTAGGTGGAAAGGAGCTCTTTTAATTAAATATGGGATGGTTCAGCTCTTAAAGTCCATTCCTCATAATCTCCCAGTGTATGCGATGAGTCTCTTTAAGATACCTCAAAAATTTTCTAATATTATTGAAAGGATTCAGAAATGATTCCTTTGGTCTGGAGTGGAAGAAAAGAAAAGATGCAGCCTGGTGGCATGGGAAAATGTTTGTAGACCCAAACATTGTGGAGGGCTTGGATTGAGAACTATTAGAAATGTCAATAAAGCCCTTTTGGCTAAGCAAATTTGGAGAATCTATGGAAATCCAAAAAGATGGAATACTATTATAAAAAATAAATACCTTTTCAGATACAACTCTATGGAGAACTTCATTTCTGACAAGAAAACTATTAATGGCTCTAACATATGGAATAGTATTTGCTCCTCCAAATACCTCATTATCAAAGGAATGAGATGGAAGTTGGGGGATGGAAGCAAAATTAAATTCTGGGATGATTTTTGGATCCAAAAGGCCCCTCTTTCCAACAATCATTATTGTAAAGAAGCTATTGATGATTGTAAAGAAAATATTGGAATTTAAGTGAAAGATTACTAGTAGGGAAATAGATAGAGGAATCTTGGAATTACATACAGAATACTTATTTCCCTCGATTATGATCTGTGAAGCTAGTTCATCAAGAACAACCAAGAGGAAAAAACCATCTAGTATCCTATGTCTGATGGTAACTATACTGTGGCTTTGGCCTGTGATCTTATCACTAATTAGGAGGATAGAAATTTATGTTCACAAGTGTGGTATAAATATCTTATTCCCAAAATAAACTTCTTTTTTGGATTTTACCCCAGAAAAAACCTCTTACTCTTGATAATCTTAGCAAAAGGGGTTTTTAGCTCTTGAATAGATGCTTTCTTTATAGGGAAGATGTTGAATCCTGTGATCATATAATGATGTATTGTTCCTTCACGCATAGGGTGTGGGCTCTAATCTTTAAAAAATGGAATCTTTGTTGGTTTTTCCCTCTTCTCTGATAGGAATTTGTTATGCAATGGTGTTTTCCTCTTTCGCACAAGCTGGCCAAACAATTCTGGAAGCTCCTACTCCCTCATTTTTGCTAGAGGATCTGGAAGGAAAGAAATAACAGCGTGTTTAGGGAAAATCATTCTAAACTTGAAGTGGTCAGCAACCTTATTTGCAAAGGGGTGGAGGACAACTTCAACTTCACCTTCAAAATCAATAACACGAAAACCTATACTAAAATATCTCAAGAGAACATTAGAAAGTGGAATTTTTGTTCCCAAATCCCCAATGCTGCTCATTCTAGATTGTTTTTTGTTTGGACCTCCCCCCCTATGATTGGGTGAAATAAAATTTTGATGGTGTGGCTAAGGGGAACCCGAGAGTGGCTGGTGGAGGTGGAATTATAAAAAATTGGATGGGTATTAGACTTAGTGCAGTGGTTGTCCCTCTAGGGGTTCAATCCAATCACAGAGCTGAAGCTATGGCATCTCTCAATACTATGATTCAAGTAGAAGAATCGGGGTGCAAAAAAGTTTGTCTTCAAGGAGAATCACTTAATATAATCAACAACATTAAAGGCATAAGTAAGGCTTCTTGTTCTATTGAGCATATCATTGATAAAATCAAGTGTATTGCTTCAAATTTTGAGTCCTTTTATGTAACTCACAATTACCATGAAACTAACCAAGTGGCAGACGGTTTGGCTAACCTTGGGGTTAGAAGTGACTTTAGCCGTAAATGGCACATAACTATCAATATTAATGATGAGATTGATACCAAAATTTATTATGAAAGGATCAATAAAAAGGATGGTATTATTAGTAATAATGATTAAAATGTAAGATTTAAATCTTAACCGATGTACTTTCTATGTGAAGTGCCAAGTGGTCATAAAGGGAACTCATTACAATTGTATTTCGCATGATTTCTAGGTCTTAACTTCTTGTGAGTTTCCAGATTACATCTATTCTCAACATTTTGATCTCAGGTGGAGATATCTGAAAACTGAGAAATTTGAGAAAAATTTTATTAAGTATGATGCCCATAATACGAAGAAGAAAGCTGATATGGGTGGGAATATTAAGAGGGAGGAATTGGAGGATTGTAAATGGACAAAGGAAAAAGACTTCTGGAGAAAATTCAAAAAAGGCAGAGTGCACCACTTCATGAAACGTCTGCATGGCAATAATAAAGACATCACAAAGGCCTTTGTTGTAGGTTGGAATAATGGAAAAGTGAACATGGATGGGAAGAGCTTCACTCTATCATTGGAGCTTTTGGCAGAGATAATTGGTCTTCCCCATGATGGCATTCTTTTTTATAAAGATAAGAAGGAAGGAAATAAAGCATACAAACTCTTCCCTAATACTAATGAGGAAAGAGTTATGCTGGTTAAAGGTAAAGTGAATTTTGTAAACATAGAAAACATAAAACTCATTTGGGCATGTGTTCTTAAAGATATTATGGAATACTTTACCTTATATGGAAGGTATACTAGGGTTTCTAATTACCATTTTTTCTGGTCAATCACTTTAGACATGATATTAGGGTTTCTTTCCCTTATTTTCTTCTTAGTTCACTGAAACAAAGAATTGTAGAACATAAAGTTAAGGGTTCCCCTATCTTGCATGAGAGGCTTATCCTGTTGATAGCTGATTATGATAAAAATCATATTCCTAAGGCTATTCCTAAACAAATCACCAAAAGAAAGAATTCTGATACCCTGCCTGACAAGAAAGTTAGCATTGGCTCAAGAAAAAAGTCTCGTAAGGTGAGCCCAGTTAAACCTGATACTTAGCTTCCTATCTTTGATGAGATCCAAGGAATGATCTCAGAAGATGATCAATAAAAGGTTCCCTCTGAGGAAAAGGAGATGGACAAAGGTGAGCCGAATAATAGAGACATCTCTAGCTCTATTACTCCTAATAAAGATAATGACGAAGCCCAGACTATTGAGACTAGGGAAGATTCTGGGAAGGAAATATTAGAGGAGTTCACAAAGAAAATCAACAAATTTATGGAAGTTTATATTGACAATAGTTAGGGGAATAGTAAGGAGAACCCAAAAAATATTGACATAGAAGCAGATAGTCTAGGAAATATTATGAAAGAGTACGTTGAAGATTCTAAAGATCTGGAAGTTGACAATGAGAAAACTTTGGAAGCAGACTATGAAAGAGTTGTCAATAAGGTCAGGAAGGATAACCTCATGGATACTCAGGGAAGTAAGGATTTCATTGATCTAGTAAACAAATAATTTGAATGTGAGATCATTCCTACCCCTCCTAATATCCTTAAGGGTGGAAACTAAGATAAAGGAAAGAAAATTTAGAAACATGAAAGTATTGAAGAAGACTTGTGGGATCTAAACTTCAAAGTTAAGAGAGTTTCTAGCATTAATTATCTGCAAGCATCCAAGAACAAAGCCATGTATGGATTCAACATTCATAAATGGGTCCACAGGGATATCCAGCAAGCCAGATCCAAAATTAAATCCCTAGAGACATGGAATGCATTGCTGGAGGATACTATTTCTAAAATGCAGGAGGCTATGGATTATCAAAAAGGTAAGATTGTTTTCGATGAGGTAACTGATAAGAACAACAAGCTGGAAGATATTATCTGCAAAGATATTGACATCTCTATCAATCCTACAAAATAGAGAGTCAATAATAGTGAAGTTATGATGAAGAAGATGGTTACCATGAACAATGAGAGCATGAAAAATATCATAGATAATCTTAAGGCTCTCTATGCTCTGCTAGAAGGGAACAACCCTGAAAAAAGTAATGATGAGGAAGAAGGGAAATAAGACACTCAGCTTGTTGGCCCTGGCTCTAGAACCAGATCTAGTACTAGAAAGAAGTTTTATCTTCATGCCAAAGATGTCACCAAATTGAAGGACTCAATTCAGAATATCCATAATCAAATGGTGGAGGCGGAAGAGTTTCTTAAGCCATTGGAATGGTCTCTGTGCTGGGAGGTTTTTAACCCTATTTTGCTGGTAGTTTTTTGGGGGCTTCTATTTTTTATTACTGTGTCTCTCTCTAGTTTTGGGGGTTTACCCCAGTGGGTTTCTGTCAGATGTTTTGATATTTTTTGTCTGTTTCAGATTTTAATGTTCTCATCTTTCAACCTTGTTAAAGGTTTTTCGAGTCCCTTCAAAACATAAAGTTATCGTTATAAAAAAACCTAAAAAATATCAACCCCAAAGAGATCTATTAAGCAATTAATATTCCCAATATCGAAGGAGGAAGAAAATAACATTATACATAGTCATCAAATAATAATGAAATTAATCAAAACCATGAACATGGAAAAAAAAATTCCTTCTTCATTATCCTCCTTCTCTATGCAATGTGGGCTCTCATAAAATGAGTGCTCTATGTGCCAGCATGGTGATTCAAAGCAATTTTGGTTACCAAAAATGACAAACAAGCTCTTATTATATAGATTTTCAAGATTCCAATCAAGATTCTATGATTGGCGGGTTGATTGGTTTTGATTGAAGAGTTGAACTCAGAGTGAGTGGGAGTTGAACTCAATAATTGCATGTTGATAAAATGGATGGATCTGTTAAGAGTATAGATTCAAGAGTTGAACTTAGAGTGAGTGGGATTTAAACTCTATTGATTGCATTTGTTTGAATATATGGAAGAGTTAACTGATTTAATTTCAGGAGGTGGAGTAAAAGAATAGATAACTTGATTTAATTGATCAGTTAGGAGAGAGAATGGTGGAGTTAACTAAAACTTAAAATTGAGAAGATAATTATGATTAAATAAATAAAAGAGTTTATTTATTTGCATGTGAGGAATATAAATAAATAAGTAATCTTTATTTATTTATGAGAGGAATAATTATTTTTTCTTTTTTGGTCGATAATAGATAATTTTATTAATAATGGTAATTTTTACATAAGTTCAAACTTCAAAAAACTAGTCATTGAGTGTTCAACCATACAACATATACATCATGCTCACCTATGAGAAACATTATATATGTTTGTAAAATAAAACAAACCATAGCTATAATTTAAAAATGACAACATCCCAGCCCTATACAAAAAAAAACTTCATACATTCATATTATTGATAAACACTAAGTATGTAAACCAGATGAACAGAGGCCAGCATCAAAATTTTAAAAATATTAAACCCAAAAAACATCAAATCCAATCCATCTTACTTACTCGGTTAATGATTCAGAATCAATCATCCTGGCCCTTCTCGAAACTTGGGTGCATGCTTTTTGTGGAATGGTACCGTGTAGGTTTTCATCTGTAGCTTTATCTACCACCTCCTACTTGCGAATCTTGACTTTAAATCTTTCCCATTTGGCTCTTATTTTTTGTTTATAGCCTTCCTTATCTGCTTTTCCAATCCATTTTACAAATGGGAGTAGCCCATATTCCCATGCTTCCTCGTCATCTTCTATGCACTCTGATATATCAGTTCCAACTCCAAGCATGACCCATTCTAGAATGGAGTAAAAAGCCTTTGCAAAAAGAGATTTTTTCACCCATTTTACCACCTCTATGGGATCTCCAAGTTCAAGACCATGTGCTACTACCATTGAGATGATTGTCAGGTTATCTCTATGCATATCTTAAATTCTTGAAATTTGTCCCTAAAATGTTGATAACTGCATTCACCATAGGCGTGGTGTTTATCCTTAAAAGAGAATAAATTATTTCCTTTCTCGCTGCACCTGGAAATGACTTCATCTATTTCTCTAATTCCATCGTGAAGTTGGCATGCATCCTGTCGTTCTCAAAAAGATAACCTGCATAGAGTAAAAGCACAAACCAAATCATAGGAAGAAATGTGTTGTAAATGGCACTCATATTAGTAATGAGGTTTGTGTTTAAAAGGCAACTTGCAACTGTAACTTTCTCCCATGATAGTTTACTGATTGTCAAATCTATCATATCTGCAGTCATTGCGGGATAGTTTGTATAATATCTGGGATTTTTCTCAATTTTCTCCCACATACGACGGTCCATCCCTAAATATTTTTGTCCTTTCATATTAATTACAAGTTTTCACTCCCTTTTTGAGCTTGTTATAACACTTATTCTGACTCATCATTCCCAAACATGATGAGTAGGCATTTTAATCACCCCACAAAAGCATGCCACCTCATTATGTTATCTGTTCTCCTCCTCAATCAACCACTTTTAATTTAAAATTTGGTTGAACTATCCATTGGGGTTAAAATGTTCCATCCTCACTTCACCAACATGTTCAAAGTTAACAACTCATTTTGATAAAATATCAACCTCCTTATTTCCTTCATACAAAATATTAAGGACTGCATTGACTATAGGTTGCAGGTGCCACCCATCTAAATAATTTTTGTTAATAGCGTTGATTAGAACTTGTGAATCACCCTCCAAGTGTAATTTTTTGAAACCAAGTGTGACTCCCATTCTAACCACCAAAAGTGCATCATTCCCTTCTGCAACATTATTTGTCCCTACACATAACTTTTGTGCCCCATAAGCTAGAATATCACCATTATGGTCTCTAAGAATAGCACCTACCCCGAATTGCCCCAAGTTACCTTTTGAGGCCCCTTAAAAATTATCCTTAATCTAGCCCTCTTCTGGGGCTATCCATTTTACAACATCTTGAATCTTTTTTTTTTTCTACCCTTCAGATCTGACCTGACCTATTATGCACTTCATCCCTGGCTAGGCTCTTTGTAATTTCTTATCTGTCAAAGTGAATGGGGTGGTGATTGATATCTTGGAAGTACTTTCATTTGTGACTTCTTCAATGACATGTTTAATTCTGAATTTGTCTTCTTGTTTGTCCTAGAAGAGTCTTCAGTTTCTCTCCTTCCACACTTCCCATATAAGTATAGATGGACTGTTGACCCACACTGATGAGAAAGTAGATTTCATTGGTGATGCCGGCCAACTACAAAAAAAATTCTTTTAACATGTTAGGGAGAGGGCCATGTCATCCCAATTTCTCCTTGAGCATATCCCAGCATTGTGAAGTGATCTTACAAGTTAAAAGTAATTGATTAACATCTTCCTCAGCATTTTCACATAAGAGACACCACATCGGTCCATGTATACCAAATTTTTGTGTCCTAATCCCTGTTAAAATTCTTTCCTTTACTGAAAGCCACACAAAATCTCCTTCTTTAGGGAGGCACTCCTTACTCCAAAACAACTTAGAAGGCCAATCCCCAATATCTATAGGTCTATCTAAAAACTGATAACCCAGTTTGACTGATTAATTACCACTTTTATCCATACACTATTTATCAACATCATCTTCTTAATTTATAAGCACACTTCATTGTTCAAAAATTTATTTCATAGTTTTTGCTTGGTGTGCACTGATCTCCAATTTATCTAAGTTTTTCCACCCCCATACTTGACTGAAAGGTCCCTGCTCTAACTCCACATAATGGCATAACCAATCACCCCATCTGTTAGAGAAAAACATTCTCAGATCTTGATATGTTGGGTTTGAAGAAAGCATCTAATATCTGTTCCATGAGTCATCCCAAATATTCACCTTATGTCCATTCGCAACTTTCCAGGAGAGGTGTTGTATAATAACTGATCTACAACTCATGATGAAATTCCAAACAACAGAACCTTTTGGTGGGTTTGGTGTTGTGAGGATTCTATCAGTGTCCATGGAATCTAGATATTTTTCCTTAATAATCTTGACCCACAATAATTCTAGATTTTGATAAATATTCCATACTAATTTTTCTTTCAAGGCCACATTCATTAAGCTCCAATCCCCCAGGCCAACACCTCCATTTCCTTCGGATTTACATATCTTTTTCCTTGAAACTAAAGGTCTTTTATCTTCCACACTTTTACAATTCCATAGAAATTTTCTCATCCTTTGTTCAATTATTTGTGTGATTCTTTTAGGAATCTCGAGACACGTCATTGAAAAGACTCGAATGGTGCAAATAAATTATTTTAGAAGAAGGATCCTTCCAGGAAAGGTGAGCCATTTTCTCTTCCATCCTTCCAATCTTTTGGAGCACTTTCCTATAAGTTCCTTCCATAAGCTAGCCTTAGAAGCTCCACTAAATAATGGGATACCAAGGTATTTACTTGGTAATTTCCTTGCCCTAATGCCTATAATTCTTCTTATGTCCCTTTGTTTTCTAAGGTCCACATTAAAGAAATAGATCTCTGATTTATGCCAATTTACACATTGTCCTAAAGCCTTACTACAAGTGTCTAAGGTTTCTTTGATAATTATATATTCCCTAGGAGAGGCATCTCCCATTAAATTTGTGTCATTCACAAACTGTAAATGAGTGATTGGCTCTATGCCTTAAGAAATTTTAATACCTTTCCACAAACCTGCCTACCTTTTGGACCTAATTAACCTTCCTAAAGCCTCTACCATAATAATAAATAAAAAGGGAGATAATGGGTCTTCTTGTTGGATGCCTTTGTTGGAGGTCAAAAAGACCTGTGGGCATCCATTAACTACCACTGAGAATCTCAGAGTGTTTATACAGCTTTCAACCCATTGTATCCATTCTTTGCAGAAAGAAAAACATTAAAGGACTCTAATGACAAAAGCTATGTTGACTGCATCATAAGCCTTCCTGATTTCAAGATTGATCCTCATGTTCTCAGTTTTGTTTTCTTTAAGAGTATGTATGAATTCATGGGATACAATAATACCTTCATATATTGATCTATTAGGTGTATATTCAATTTTTTCCTCAGTTATAATCGAGTGTAAAACCCCTTTCAGTCTATTCGCCATCACCTTTGAAATGATTTTATAAATAGTGTTGCATAATGAAATTGGTCTAAAATCCCCAAAATAGATTATTTCCTCCTTTTTCAAAATAAGGGTAGTGAAAGTATTGTTAAAATCTTAGAATATAAAACCTCCTACCCTTGATTCCTTAACCACCTCCCACACTTCAATACCTATCATGTCCCAAAAATTTTGGAAGAAAATTGTTGAAAAACCATCAGGTCCAGGAACCTTCTATGCACCTAAATCAAAAACAACCTTCTTGACTTCTTCAAGGGAACATGGATGTTTGAGCATATTATTCTAATCATCCATGATACTTTCTGGGATAATAGTTAGGAAGTCTAGGTATGTGTTCTTATTAGTTGAATCCTCCCAGAAGTAATTTCTAAATTATATGATTGCGTCTTGATTAATCTCCTCTGGATCATGCACCAAGTCACCATGACTATATTGTATAGAAATTTTTTTGTTTTGTGGCCTTCTAACTTTGACTAAATTGTGAAAAAGGGATGTGTTCTTATCCCCTTCATTGAGCGATAGCTCTCTAGATTTTTTCCTCCAATGAATTTCTTCCCTGGTTAAAACATCATTGTATAGTTTATTCAATTTGTTTTCTTCAATAAAATCAATTCACTCATACCATTTAAAATTACTTGGGAGTGTAGGGCTTCTAATTTGTTCTCTATGTTATATTTTTCAGAAAAAATGTTCTTAAACACATCTCTATTACACTTTTTTATTTTCTCTTTCATGAATTGTAACCTTTTAAAGGAATAAGTCTTATTACCTCTTCTAAGCGGTGCCAGATTCCACCAAAATTTAACTTGGGTATGAAAATCTCCATGTCGCAGCCACATGGGTTCAAATTTGAAAGGTGCTCTATCTAGATCTTTGTCCTCTTGAATTCTCAAGCTAATTAGATAGTGGTATGATCCTGTTAGTGGTAAAATCTCAACATTACATGTCCAATTGGGGGCTGCCTAGTTTCCAACCAGTAGAAATCTATCCAGCTTTTCTGAAATGTTCAAGAAACCACTGTGTGTGTTTTTCCATGTGAATTGTCCATTTCTTAAATCTATCTCTATCAGACCATTAATTGCCACAAAATATAAAAAATCCATCTGGCTTTGTTCGGCCCAGCCAAGCCCCCCTTTCTTCTCAGTTGGATTAAGAATTGCATTAAAATATCCTTCCATTAAAAATATCTCATTCGGATTTTGAGTAAGAATATTGGAAATCTCCTGCCATATAGCACATTTTAGAGTTGGGTTGGTCATGCCATAAATGTTCATTTCTTGAAACCTTGTGAGAAGTTGTTTTGATTTCACTTCCACCCAAATCCAAGATCTATTCCTCTCAAATACTTTCACATCTATAGTCATATTTGACCATAAGATACTTAAACCCCCTAAGGCCCCAATTTCCTCTAAGAAACAACATCTCCATCTACTGAATTTATTAGCAAAATCTTGAATCTCCTCACCACTAATCTTTGTCTCTTGTAAAAAAATGAGATCTGGTTTCACCAGATCAAACCCTCTTTTGATTAGGAAAATGTTATTAGGGGCATTGTATCCCCTGACATTCCATGATAATATTTTTATGTCTCTCACGGAGGGACATAGCCCTTCCCCAATCTCAACAATTTGCACTAGTTTGCTACACTACCAGCTAAGGCTAGTTTATCCTTATTATATTTTCTTCCTCTCCTCTTTTTTCCCCTAAGGATGGTTTTAAATTATCAAAAGGGTGTTTTTCAATTGTTCAAAATTCCATCACATTATATGTGTCTGTAATGCCAAATGCATCATCCTCCTCCTCATCTATTTGTGAAAGATATTATGAATCAGAATCACTCATTTTTCCACTGTTATCTTTAGCATTTTCAAAGGAAGTTTCTAGATTTGTAATGGGGGAAATCTGAATGTCTTTGAAACCTTCTTCCTCTAAAAAATCATACACATTTGTATTTTTTCCATAATTAGCTCCTCGGTTTGTAGGATATGAGGAAAAGCACTAGGAGTAAGCCATTGCCTGCTATGATATGAAGATAAGCTATTCTCTTTTGAGATGACTAATGATAAATCCTTTCCCTTACCCTCCTGATCAAGATCCATGCTGCATTTGGTAGGGATTTGGGAATTCACTGGTGGGCTTCCCAAGTTTTCTTGGTGAGTGATCAAAGCATCCATAGGCATGTAATCTGACCTATCTCCCCCATCTGAAATAATACTGCAAAGCTCAAAAATAGCTATATTGAGGTTGGCTGAGGGTATAGTCCATGTCTTGGCACCATTTCTCTTCCCCCCATCTCATGTTTCAAAATTAGCTATTGGGTCTGCCACTTCTATGTTGAGTTTATTCTCCACATCTTCAGACATGCCTATAGGTGCAGTTTGAATGGCTTCCACAAATCTCCATTCATTTTCCAAAATCCAATCAATGGCCTCTTAGGAGCTTCCCTGTGTTTTCCATCGGGATGTTGTAGATTCCAACTTCTCATCCATTTTCTTTCAGATAATCTATTGGATTTCTATTTCTAATTTTTGATTCCTGATGTTATGTTTAGTGATTGTGATAATTTTGTTATTTATCAGATTTTCTTTACTGGTTTTTCCACAGCTATTGGAGTTAGATTCAACATAAGGTGCGAGCCCTTCTATGTTGTCCTCCCAAGGTTCACCACCTTTCTCTATTACAATTTTATTGTGTCCAGACGTCATTTCTATTATGATCAACAAAGTATTAGGTAAAGGGTGCACTTCTTGCAATATAATCAAAGTTCTAGGGCAGGTTGACAAATTGCTATCCAGTAAACATTCTTCAGCCCTAAGGAAGATACCTAGGTGGTTTCCTATAATATTTTGGGTTTTGAAACCCTTATATTCATGTGGAAAATTAGGTATCTTAACCCAAATAGGCAGTTCTTTGATCTTCTCTTTTATGGGATCAAAGTTTTGAGACCATTCTATAATGTATAAACCTTTACCATGAATCAAATGAGGGTTGGTTTTCAACACCTATTCCTTATCTTTGGTAGATGGAGCAGTAACCGAATAAAATCCATTTTCCATTCTATTCAGAGTGAAAGCATGCCCCCAATTATTATGACACCAATCTCTAATCTTATTGAGAGATGGTCATTTCCCAGCCCATTTCATAAAGAAATCACGACTCTCTAGAAAGCTAATAGATTCACACCACACCATATTTTCAATAGAAAGGGTAGAAAAATTTGCGATTTCAACCCTAGGAAATACCTGTGAGGGTGCCTCCTTTGAATTTTCCACATCTTTTGGTATGTAGAACTTCCTTTCTATCTTTCAAAAGTCAAAAAACCTTTCATTCGGCATCTGGTTCCATCTATTTTGGAATCTGAGATTATCACCATTGGAAAAGGTTCTATTTTTTGGTTTCCCATTTTAAATTTGGGGATTCAGCCCTACATGAGGGTTTTGAAAAAATTTCAGCTTATTTTGTTCCCATTCCTTCTTTTCTCTATCATTTCTCAAATGTTTTCTCGACTGCTTTCCAGAATATTCCAATCCCACATGATTAATGAAAGGTCTTTGCATCTACAGCTGCCCATTCAGGTTCTGGTAGCCGTTGGGACAAATATTTTTGAAGTGACCTCCTCCCGCCCATTCTCTGCGTCTCTCCATCTATTGCTAACTTATTTTGGAACAATTAGTTAAATAAATAAAAATTATTTGTTTTATTATGAGAGGAAAATTAAACATAAATGTAATAATAATAATAAGAAAAAAATACTTAATTAAATAATATGGTTATTTAATTAAATTTAATGATCTAGGGAATAATTAAATAATGTTTAATTATTTAATTACTTTATAGATAAGTAACTATTTTAATTAAATAAATATCATTTATTAATTATTAGTGGAGATTTGATTTACTAATTGTAATTATTACACGTGTAATAATAACAAAAAGGGGAATATTAATTAAATAATGTGTTTATTTAATTAATTAAATGGCATAGGAAATAATTAAATAATGTCAATTATTTAATTACTTATAGCAAAATATTTGATGAACATTGGTTTAGACATTTAATAATTAAGTAATTAATTAAAATTAGTTAATTAAAAAATTGAAGAGAAATGATGAATTTGAACTTAGGATATGGTGAAAAGACACAAATTGATGAAATAACAAAGGTTATTTAATAGTTTAAGAAGAATGTTAGTAAAGTCATTGTGCAAGAGCAACTTGTCATTTTTAAGTGTCTACATTTTGCCCCTCTTTGATACATTGCATTTTAGGCATTGTTTCAAACAATAATTGATAAAAATCATGCCCTAGTATGTCATAGAAATAATAACATTACAACGAAGTAAATGATGCCCCCCTCGAGAGATTTGTTTATGCAAGAAAGGCATGAATGATCTGTTGCAAGAATATTTAGATTAAATGATGCAAGAAAAGAATAATTAGTAAGAAGTAAAGAAAGTTGGAAGGTTATGATGACTATGTGATGGTTATGAGATGAAATGATCATGATATGTTGTTTATGTTATTTCTATGCAATGAATGTATGCATTTCCTATATGATGTGATGCTGTGATGATGTGCTTTGAACTTAATCTTTTTGTATTTTTTATATGCACTTTATATGATGTGACTAGATGTGATGCATATTAGATGATAGACTATGCTAAATGATGTCCATGTGTTTTTATATGCTTTTATATGATGTATGGGTATGTTATGATGGGTAATATAAGAATAATTTATGATTTATGCATATTAACATGCTTTGGATGTAGAATATTGTATTTTTTATTGTATCATGATACTTTATATTAAGGATTTTGTTAGGACTGACAGAAAGAATTGTTAGTAGCGATAGAAATAGATGAGAGAAAATGAGATAGAAAATGAGAGATAATAATAATGAATATAGATTAGAACCTAAATTTCTTTTAACAAGCTTTGAATTTGAACTTATTTGAGCAATTTCTTTCATCATTGAGCCACTTTTACTATAACAAAAATTCAATACCATCAAACTTAGATATTAAAGATCTAGGCATGATTATCATTTTGCATTCTAACAAGAACTGAGATTAGATAAGGAATGGGGGATGATAAATCTAGTTTGAGCATTAAGATTTGACGTATGTGCGATGTATCATAACCAATTTATCTATTGCAATCCCTGCAATTAGATACCACATGTGGTTGTGAAGGCTCTTACCACAGATACCCAAAACACTCTGTTAAGATTTCTCAGTCAACATTCCATAGAAAACAAACAAAAAGATAAGCTATAGACCATCACAACATCTTTAATCACTTAGGTGGAATCATGGAGATGCATAGGAACATATTTTGAAAAAATCAAGACATAATAAGACCAACTTAACTCGATGAGTAAGCAACCATACAAATTGTGTCTCTTTGTTTTTGTAGTAGTTTGGGCATTGATTTGTTCATGTTCTTTGTTGATGCTATCAGATGAAGTATAGGGGAACCCATGTAAGAAAAATTCATCTAGTTTCAAGTGTTCCCTTCCTTGTCCAAAATAGCATGACCGTCTTGACAAAATACTTGTCTATTGGACTCCGTTGATAGATGAGATAGTGTGATCAATTTGATTGCAGACCTGCTGATAAGTTTGAATATTTTGACTTGGTTTCACTAAAGCTAAGAATTGTTGAATGAAACTATTCAATGCTTGTTTCAAAATGCAAAATAACTAAATTGATATCCAAAGGATATTTATTGTGGAATGTTCTTGGTCTTACAATTTATCAGTTGTCTGATGATAATTTTTTTCAGGACTTTTTGCAAATATTTTTCGTCCACCATAGGTTTTGTATGTTTTGGAGTTGAGGTATGTGCAATGTATCAAAAATTGAAGGCCCTTATCACAGAAACCCCATACATGGTCTCCCTAGATGAATATTTTTATGTTTTTTGAAATTTTGAAAAAACATTCCAATTTTTAAGAATTTTTCAGGACATTTTTCAATTTAGGGATTTTTTCAGAACATTTTGTCATTTTTAGGTATTTGTCAGATATTTTTACAATTTTTATGGATTTGTTTTAGTGCTTGATGGATCATGACATTAGGGTTCCCCCATTTAGGACAAAATGTGCATTTTATTGTGGAATGATCATGATGGACTGACTTTGTGCTAAATGACGGTAGGACAAGGACTATACACAAATATAAAGCCATTAGAGGTTTTAATGTGGGATATGGGGTGAAATGGCAAGTGATAGAAGATGGGAGTGATGATAGATGGTAGAGAAATGATCTCTACACATGGCATCAGTTTGCTCAATTTTCACCATGGTCCTTTCCCAAGGTGCCATTGAAGTGGTTTTAACCATAGGATGAATTTATTTCTCTGCATGTCTATTTTTGTATCCTTGACAGTGCCTAATTGTTAGGTTTTTTCCAAGGTAACCATTTTTTTATAAAAAAAATGATTTTTTTTTTAATCTTTTAAAATGAGTCTACTCTGACAACTATGAATACTAATTCTGTAGATGCAAGTTTTTGATGATTTCTAATACAAGATCACCCTCTAATGTGGATATCTATTATTCTCTAGACCCATAGATTGATGTAATGATATAGTGACCCAACTAGTTTGGTTCAAACTTTCCTGGCTTTTCTCTTTCTGTCTGACTTTTATGGTTTTCAATTAGGACTAGATCACCAAATTCAAAAGCTTTGGGGATGACCTTTTTGTTGTAGCTTCTCCTGGGGCTATTTTGATATTCTTGTAAATGTGTCATTTTATTTTGTCTCTTTTCATAAAGAAACTCTAGTTCTTCTAGTCGAGATACTATGTAATCTTCATCTAAAATGATGTGCTACAGTGACACGGATAATGATGGGGGCTCAAACTCTATTAGAAAGATGGCTTCAATACCGTATAATAGTGATTATGGAGTGGCTCTTGTGGGAGAACAAAAATTAGTGTGTTATGACCATAAGGTAGGGTTGAGTTGAAGACACCAGCCTTGACTAGCTTTATTGACTATCTTTTTTAGAATTTTTATAATGGTTTTGTTCATAGCCTCAGCTTCATTTTTTCCTTAGGGAAGTAGAGTGAAGAAAAACTATGATGGATATGGAATTTTTCGCATATCTTTTCTACTTGTTTATTTTTTAAAGGGGATCCATGGTTTGAAATGATGGTCTATGGAACACCACACCAACTTATGATATAGCTCAAAACTTGGAAATTTATTGACAGTGGTGTAAGTCATTGGAACAGCTTCAACACACTTTGTGAAATAATCTGTGGCTATTATTATGTACTTATAACCATCAAAGGATAAGGGGTGAATATTTCCAACTAAGTCAAACCCCCATTTAAAAAAGGGCCATGATGATGTGAGTGGTTGCAGCTCCTAAGAAGGTGCTTGGATAAGGTTCCCATGTATCTGACACTTTCTGCATTCTGTACATATAGGAAAGCATATGTTTGCATTGTAGGCCAATAATACCCTATTCTTAAAAATTTCTTAGCAAAGGTCAAGCCACTAGAATGAGTAGTGCAAATGCCCTCATGTACATCTAATATCATCATTTGTGATTATTATGATTTGAGACATCCTAGGAGTGTTCCATCCAAACTACGTCGGTAAAGTGTATTTTCTATGATAGTGTATCGGGAGGCTTTCCTTATCAAGGACTTATTTTAATTATGGGACAAGTCAATGGGGATTTTTTGGATAGTAAGATAGGTGTATATATCTTGGTACTAGGGATAATTGGAACCAAAAAATTTGCACACGACCTCAGAGTTGGTCACTTCAAAGGCAAGGATGGTGAGCCGTTTAGGTGGTATGTCAAGAAAATATCCTATATTATCCATTAAAATTGTATCTATTTTTGTTATTCTCAGGATCTGGTCAAATGATATCATTTCAAAATGTTTCTTCATGTCTTCTACCAAGGCTTTATAGGGAATCAAATTGTCATCCTTTATTTTATAGCTATCATTTACTTTGTTCATAATGGGTTGAGAGTCTTCAAACACTTATAGTTGTTGGATTTTCCACTAGCCAAATATCTTTAGCCCTATGATTGAGGCTTTATACTCGAATATATTGTTGGTGCAGTTAAAGCTTAATGCATGACCCCTTTTGTGTGTGAGAACCATCAAAGTATAATTTCCACTATTTCTTCTCCTCAAGAGAAAATACTCTTTCATCTGAATACACTATCAACATCAAATGAGTAGAAGGTAAGGGTGTATCTGCCAATTAGTCGACAATCACTTGTCCCTTGATTTCTTTTTTGTCCATATAATCTGTGTATAATTCACTGAGAAGCATGACCTATTTGGCAAACCACATAATCAGTATAGCTTTACTCAATAGATATTTTAATGGATCAATTTTTGTGATTAGGTTAGTTTTGTGACTTAGCATGCAATGTCTAAGTTTTTGGGAAGCAAAAACTATAGCCAAGTATGCTCTTTCAATTGTTGTGTAGTTCAGTTCATATGCCACAAGTATTCAATTGATATAATAAATGACTCTTTCCTTTGCTTCAGAATCATTATGCACCAAGAATTCCCCCACTAAGTGTTCTCTAGCGGATATATATAACAATGCGGGTTGATTTGGAATTTGTGCCACTAGGAGTGCTAGCGAGAAGATAATATTTCAATACTTGAAATTCAGCTTGGAAATTTTTAGTCCATGCAAAATTGACATCTTTGTGTAGAAAGTATTGGAATGGATGATATTTTTCAGCTTATTGTGACATAAATAGCCTTACTAATTGTAGAATTCCCTATAGACTTCTTGGGTTTTTCAAATTTATTGGTGGAGGAATATTAGTAATGACTTGAACCTTTTAAGGACCAATCTCTATTCCTCTATGGGAAACATTGAATCCCAACAAATTTCTTGATGTGACACCAAAGACATACTTTTTGGGTTTATCCATACCTTTTATTCTTGGAGTTTCTCAAAGACTGGTCGTAATACGGATAAGTGTATATTTCTCTCTAGGGATTTTTTTGATATTCCGTTGACATATTATTCCATTATGATATGCGTCATGTCATGAAAGATATTTTTCATTTCTCTTTGACATGTGGCGCCTCCATTTTTAAGACTGAAGGGAGTGACACACCAATAGTAAGTACCCCACGCACAATTGAAATCCATTTTATGTTGATCTTATGGTGCTATCTTGATTTTATTATATCATGAGAAACCATCCATGAGTGACAACATTTTATAACCTAAAGTGAGCTCAATGTTCATGTTAATGTTTCGCAAGGGGAAGTCAAATTTTGGAAAAGAAAAATTTAGATCTCTAAATTCAGTACAGATTCTTATGGCCCCACGATATTTAGATATCAGTACCAGATTGGATATACAATCAACATAATCAATAGGTCTAAAAAATCCTACATCCAATATTTTCTTCAATTCTACCTTGACCAATAGTACAATTTTAGGATGCATCTTGAACAAATTCTATTTGTATGGCTTTGCCCCCCAACTTTAGTGACAAAAGATGTAGCACTAATTCTAGATCTAACCCAGGTATGTCAGAGTATGACCAAGAAAATTTGATTTGTCTATCCTTAAAGAATTGAATGAATTGTCCTATTTCTTTTTGTGTTAATGACTCTTCCAAATGGATTAGTCATTGTGTTTCTTCTGTGCCAATGTTGATTTTTACTGTCTCCTCTTCCAATAGTGGTGACTATTCTTCTTTAATGGAAAGTGTATCAATCTCTCCATCCTTGGGCACCTCAGAGAGGTTTTCACCTTCAAATACATCACTTTTTAAAACTATTTTGCAGGTAGAAGGTGTCTTTCAATTTTCACCTAATAGCCTTTTTGCATTTTTATTTTTATGACTAGGGGATTGATATAACTCTTTAAAGTATGGTGTTCTCTCCAGTTCAATGTTGAAACCTATCTTGTGGTCTCCCATAGGTATTCCTTGTCTTATTCTAAATAATTTAACAATAGCTTCATCATTCTCAAAAATGTGTATGGTTGGTGGATTTTGTTGTTCCCAATCTATAAGGTCAGGGTAAAGAAAAGCTATGTTATCCTTGGTTTGGAAGAATGAAATTGGGAGTTCAGTTATGGTATTGACATATGTCTCAAATATTAATTCATGAGGTTTAGATGAGGATTAGGATGAAGGTTCTGATTGGGCCAAAAATTCTTCAATCCATGCTCAATGATCTGTTGAACTATCTTGTAAAGATAGTTAGGAAATGGTAGTGTTAAGTTGTAAGGTGGTGGTGGTATGTGGGTAATCCCACTCATAGTCATTATATTCTATGTATGAATGGAGTTCCTCAAATGTCTCAACTTTTTTATAAACACAACCATTGATATCAGATGGTAACAACATATTTTTAATGCTTTCTACTAGTGGTCTATAACCTATGTCATAATGCTTTTTGTTTTGAGTTAGTGTGATTGGCTCAACAATTCTTTGTCCCTTATTTCCTAGTCCAGAGCATTCATTATATCCTTTTTTTGGACAATTGTATAATTTTGTCCATATTCATGTACTATAATGTTAACCTCATGAGGTTCTTGATCTGTATACAATAGGAAGATAAGTTATCTTCTATGATTTCTTTGTGAATTTCTCCACATCTTTTAAACATTATTGTTGGATAGATAAGTGTTATCTTTTGCTTCCTTTAGAGAAGTTGTTTAAGCTTTTCATATGAATGCGGTGATATTGGTATCTTTCCGACACAGAAGAAGTATGCATAGGAGTATTTTGCACATCCGTTTTACTTGATTTTTATTTTAAGTTATGATGTAAGTTCTTCAGTTTATTTTGTCAAGTCTACACAATCTATGTGTTGAGATGAAGAGGTAGTGGCTGAATCCTGATTGTTCGGTACTTGATTATAAATAGCTTCTCTAAGATTTGTACTCCATCATGTGAAAAGTTTAAGAATTGATGATAAGTAGATGATACAAACTCCATAGAATGGATCCATGGTCATCCTAGTAGCATGTTGTAACCTAGATATAGGTCCATTACTTGGAATGAAGTGTCTTATGTTGTTGGAACCAATATGATTAGGAGTCTTATGATACATCAGGAAGGTCTTTCTTCATCATCATATGCTCTGATTATGATCTTTTTGGTAACATCTACATAACTTTAAGATTATCCCAATGCTTTTACCAACTTTAGGGTATAGATATTTAGACCACTTTGTCATCTATCAAGACATAATTTTATGGAGGTTGACAAAGACTTTAAGATGAAAAGGATCATTGTGATATAGATTATGGGTTGGAATATATTTATCAATGAATGAAACATGATGGTGAGGTAGACAATTTATTTGGTACTACATCTTTTGACGGTGCTCCTTGCACTATAATTTTGGAATGGCGGATAGTAACATCACAACTGGTGGAAGGACCTTGGATAGTAATAGTGTTTATGGTTACATCAGAATTAGGATTGGGGTAAGTGAAGTTTGATTTATTGCCATGTCTTGAATTGCAGGCCTTACCTTTTCCATGATCCATCTGTGGCTTTGTGAAAATTTTGTGATCTTGATTGAGTGTACCCATGTTTGCAATAACTTTTATTTTACCATGATCGATGAAATCCTATAAAATATGCTTTAATTTCATACAATTGGTTTTCTTGTGTCCCTTAGTTTTTTGGGAGTCATAGTAAGAATTTTCATTCCACCATATAGGTTTACCAGTTCCTTTGTAATGCCTAATTTAAGGTAGACTGACTAAATGAGATTGTAGTAATTTCTCAAGAATTTTCTCTAGAGGTTCTGCAAGAAGCGTAAATTTTAAAGGCGGAGTGATGTTCCTTCTTGCAGATCCTTGTTGGTAATTTTGATTGAATTCTTGGTTTTATGTGTTAGTGTTGTTAACCCACTCATTATTTTTTAATGATTGGGTTTGTTGAGTAGGTTTTGGTGGTGCTTTTATGCGCATGACTGGTTGGACCACCTTAGCATCAACAACACCATCGTTTCTCACATTTTTTTAGACTAGTATTTTGATTTTTCATAAGGTGTAGAGTTACTGGCCTCTTTCTTCATTACTCCCTTTAGGGTTAGGGGTCTTTCTTCCCTTAGCTCTTTCTCAGCTAGATCTTCAAAGGTTTTAATTTGCTGGGAGTTTAATTCACACATCATGTCTATATGAAAAATTTTAATGAACATATGGATCTTCTCTTTTAGATGTATGTGGAAATATCATTTTGTGGCAACATTTATCCACCTTTGTAAAAATGAGGCAAAATTCTCACTAATATTTTGTTTGGTTGTGCAGAGATCCATTAATGTTACTTCCTTAACAATGTTGTGTGAGTAGTTTGATATGAACTTCTCAGCTAGATCATTCAAGGATCGTATCCTAGGAGGAAGTCTAGAAAACCACTACATAGATGAACCACCAAGAATATGCCAAAAAATTATCATCAGGTAGGTTTTATCGTATGCCACTTCTATACAATCCGTGAAGGAATTCCAATATATGGTCCCGAGGATCACCCTTTTCCTTTTATTTGTCAAATTTAGGTGTTTTAAAATTGCACAAAAAAGTTGGCATGTGTAATATCCTTTCAAATGGGTAAGGACTAAGATCATGAATAGTGTAAGACCTCTTAGGAGTGCCTATTTGAAAATTAATGACATGTTGCTGGAGGTTTTGGAGTTATTTAGAAAAGGCTTCAGTGGGTGTTCGCGTAGATGGAACCATTTTGGGATCAATAGATATTGTCCCAGTGTTATAAGATTGTGTCTACTTATATGAGCGCCCATATCCTAAGTTCATGTATGTCGCAGGTACATGTGGTGGAACATACAGAGGTTGTATTATATACTAGGGTTGTAGCACATCCAGAGGCTATGGAAGATATTGAGGTTGTATAGCGTGTTGACGAGATGGGGTGTATGTAGGTTGTTGATTGTGTTGGGCTAGTGGAATATATGAAGGTTGTTGTTGAGATGGTGGAATGTATGGATTTTTTTATGAGGTGGTAGGATATATAGAGTTTGTTGCTAAGGTGTTGGAATGTATGGAGGTTGTGTTAGCACTTGCAAAAAAATTCATAGCTCCATGCTTTTTCCTTTGGTCTTTGCAAATTTTATTAGGTCTCTAGCCTAAAGCCCTATTTTCAAAATTATAACCATTGGTGAAAAATCTTGCTAAACCTTAAACCCCTCATGAGTTGTTATAATATCAATTTACATTTTAGTTACTTAAGTTTCTTACGTCATTGTTTCTAAGTTGTTTTCAATTGGGGTCACTTTATTACTTAAAACCCTTAGGTTTCATGTTTCCTAAGTCGCGTTGGAATTCACTTTAATTTTAACTAAGTCAGGCCCTGTTAATCTTTAATTCTTTAGCTTTTACATCTGTCAGGAAAGTCAAATTTGATCCAACAGTTGGGTTGATGAATTAAAGCCAAGCTGGGAAAGATCTAACCATCAAACCATTAAGCCCATCCAACACATATCCACGTTGGGTCCGGTGCAGTGTAGAGGTAATGAAGTTAAAGTTCAAACAAATTAAAAAAGATCCTATGGTCTACTTAATGAATTAACAAGAAAGATGAAGGTTTTTAGTGATTAAGGTAGTAAGTCATGGTGACATGTGGCATTTTGCGACATCATGATCGTGGGGCCAGAAAAAGGAAAATATAAAGGGTGGATAAGTTAGAAAAGATCACATGGTAAGCATAAAGGATTAAGGTGAATTTTCTCGACATCTAATGTTTAAGTCATCAATATTGCATGATGTGTAGCAGATTAGATATGAAATCCTATATAACTTAAAGGAAATCAACGAATATCTTTTAAAATTTTAATACAGCTCGATCTTGACCGTCCAATTTCTAGTCCGTGGCACCTGTGACCATTATAACTATAATTTAAATATTTGAATTTATTCTCAGAGGTTTTTCATGGAAGTTGAAAAATATATGATCTCAAAGCCATTAATGACCTAATCTGATCTTATGGATCGACTTTGCAGAACTATTGAAAACCAAAGGAATTGAAATTTGATATGTGGAGGTGCATTCAAGTCCAGAGTTGATAGAAAAAAATTTATAATCAGAGGGATAATCTCCATAGAGCCACCTGGTCTTTTCTGCATTTATGTGAGCTACTTTCAGAGTCATGCATTTGAATTTCTTGCACTCAAGGTACTGTGCTCACATCTATGGATTGGGGAAAATTAATTGTCGATCTAATTGCACAGATTGAAGAGAAGAATTGAGGGTTCCAAATTGACAAACCAAATTGAATGTTAACATAATTTGTTGTAAACCTAACCCTAAATGGTCCAAAGCTTGTTGCATTCTTGTTCCTATAAAATAATATTCAAGACCATTTAGTAGGGGCTAGAGAATTGGGAGAAATATTGTTTCCAGTCTAGGACATAGAAAATGTATTTTCAGATTATATCAAGACAAAATTGAAAGTTCTTTTATCTCTTGCATCTTTTCATATTGCATATTTCCTTGTCATACTGAATCAGGAATTAGTTTCAACATACTTAATATATGTTTTCTCAGAATTGAGTCTTTCCCTTATGTTATCCACTGAGTTGCAAGTTTTCTGACTTACTGCATGAGTCTTGCTTATGCATTTGTGTGCTCCATAGGTATTTTATTTTAGGTCAAACTAATTATTTTGGACATTACATTGATTCTGTTTGGATATCTATTTGAGGATCTTGTAGTGTGTAATCTGAGAGCTCTTATGTTTATGTATTTGAATCTCTACCAATAAGGTGTTTCAGCTTTAGTATTGTATCTAGGTTTTATCCCAATGGATAAGGCACTGATCTAGGATTATTATTTTTTTTGGGGATACATATCCAAATGGTTTGGCTATGTTCTTTCCTTATAAATTTATATCAAACTCATTTACAAGTTCTTTACAGTTACAGTTGTTCTTCTTATTCCACCCATGGTAGTGGAGAGTCAATGAATGCTACGTTGGCATTCAGTACTTACTTTCCATTCATCTGTTGTTCAAAATCCAAATGTTAAAGGTGTTGTAAAGAGCTGATTTTAGTCTAGATTAGGTTTACTCACCTTGGTTTTGCAAAGCAAGAAGTGAAGAGGGCAGTCTTGTCCCTATAGTTTGTCCAGTTGTCTTGCAAAGCTTCTATACTTGGAACTAACCACTCCTAACATCAGTCTCAAGGCATATTGGTGGATTTTGATAGCATAGTAGTTTTAAAAACCAACAAGATGGAAACTCTACTGGGGATAGAGATGGAAAAATCTTGATGAACTTTTAAAGGAAACTCTGGTGTTTTATTGATCATATCATTTGACCCATCTGAGTCACCAACAAGATGGCGACTCTGCTAGGTATAGTGCATTAAATTACCATAATTGGCTAGTGAAGTAGGCCATTTGAAGCATAGAGTTACCCAAGACTCACCTTTCTCATCATTTTATCTTATGAGTTCTCTATTTGAGGATTTCATTTTTGTTAAAGTGTTGTGATCCCAACTATTGTTGGGCGGCGACTCTGAATTTTTCTCTATAGTAGTGTTGAGTATTAAATTTTTGTGTCACACACTTCCCAATATGAGTTACAGAGGCACCAAGTCTTGGTCAAAGAAACATCCTGAAGAGAGGTTGGGAAGTTATTTCCCAACTACATCCAATTTTGATCAGCCTAGAAGAGAAATGGATACTAGAGGGGCCCCTCAAGATGAAGGACAAAGGGAAGACATTAGGGAAGAAAGACTAGTCAACTGTAGTCATGAAGGAAATCCAATAGAATATGATCAAGCTATAGATGAGAGACTAGGTACCTATGGAGATTATAGTTCTCCTAATGAAAGAGAGGAGGAAGAATCTATTTCTACTCATCCAGATCCTAATAGTATGGCTACTAAACTTGCTGAAGTAGAAAGAAGAATTCAAGAGAAAGTAAATAATAGAAAAAAAAAAGAGAAAATCAAAAGGAAAATGAAATCAGACAGAATCAAGTTTTTCTTGAATAGAGAATGAGCAAATTTTTAGAGTTATAGGTAATGAATTATGTTGAAAAACCTCATAATTTTGAAGAGGAACCTGTCTTTCAAGTGATTAGTCAGTAAGGCCCTAAAGACAAGGGAAAAAAAGGAATGGCAGGGGTTACAATCAATGAACCCAAAATTTTCACGGTCCCAGTGCATCATATTTCTAATTGGACATGGATCTTGAAAGAGCTAGAGTTGAGAAAGAGATCATAGCTAAAGAGATTGAGATGGTAGAATTGGAGGCTTCTACTTTGGAGATGAAGAAGAAGGCTGATTTTATTAGAAAAACAACAAGGCCTATTCCTCTTGGTACCGGAGTAGCTACAACTTCAAATACTAAAGACTCTACTTCTAAAGACAACACTACATTTCAAGGAAAGTCTACTCATGCATTAAGGTACAAGCAATTTTCTTTTCATAATATTCATGGTTACCCTAATGAGGCTCCAAGTGTTATTAGAGATAAGCTTCCTAGACTTATTGGAATCAATGTAATGCATGAGGATGTATTAATGAAACTTTTTGTTCAGTCCTTAGAAGAGGATGCTAGGGATTGGTTCAAAGGGTTACCCTATAGTTCTGTAGGGTCAATGGATGAATTAATTGATTATTTTAAATAGAAATATTGTGATAAGACCAATGAGGGATTAATGTTGAATGAGTTCAACAATATAAAAAAAATCAAAATGAATATGTTGCAGAGTTCAACATAAGATTTCAAAGAGCTATGCATAAACTTTTTTAGCTTATGAGACTTGATGCCAAAGTTTGTCTAACTACTTATCTTAATGCATTTGATTGTAAGATGGGATACCTCCCAAGAGATAAAAATCCAAGGAATCTAAGAGATGCTTATAAAACATCTATCAATATAGAAATGAATAGGAGGGTATCTGGGAAATTGGGTTGAAGAGATGATTGGAAGTCTGCAAGAAAGGAGTTGGATAGACCTTCAAATGCTAAGCCTAAGGAAGAGGTCAATATGAAATAGAATTTGAATGAAATAAAAGACCTAAAGCCAATAGAGAGTAAGAATCCTAGAGCTCCAAATAACAATAGGAAATCTTACAATAGTTTCAGTCTACAACCTAGGATGCAAAGCTACCCATACAATACCCAATGGAAAGATGGTAAGCCCATTATTCCACAAAGGATAGAGAACCCAAACAAAGATACTCCTGATCCTCTTCAGATAAATTCAGCTAACATGAGTAGTGATAATTATTTGTAGATGATTGTGAAGCCCCACATAACCCTGCTAGGTGTGTTGTTTCTTTGAAGATGTATCCAAGTCAGACCCAACAAGAAAAGGAAGAGGAAGATGGATTATATGATGATGTTGGGAATGCAATGGATTCTACATATTTTAATTGTGAAGAATTTGATGACCAAGGTCAAAGTTAGGAGTTGTCTTCATCAGATGAAGAGGAGTCTAATGATCAAGATGAAGCTAAACTATCTTTTCATCTGAGGAAAAGGAAGCAGACATTGATAAAATAAGATGTAATGCTACAAGAGAAAGAGATCCATTTATGGCTAGAAGACCTTCAGATGCATAAAGGGCTAAGATTATAGAAAACTTGGTTGTTCAAGCACAGAGTAAGTACAACTTAAGAAATAGGACCGTTGGAAGTGCATATGGTACATGAGCTGGTATGTTTATCACAAACACAAAAGCAAGGCCTAAGCTGACACCACAGAAAGAAACAACTACAGAGATTATGAAAAAGGTGAAGGTAGGAACAAAGGATAAACTAAGAAATCCAAGTATTGTTCATAAGATTAAAATAAAGACACTAAAGATGAATGCCTCTTCTATTCAAAAATATGCTAAAGGAGTTGAACGTAGTTTGCCTACTCAAAATCAGGATGGAGGTATTGTTATTAACAATCAAGACATTTTTTATATTAAATATACTCCTATTGACATGGGCCAGTTGATTTCACAAATCACAGTCAAGGTTTCATTTTTGGAAATGATGAGGATTCATCAAAAAAAGGAGACAACTTTGACATGGATAAATAGTGTTTCTACCACAAGAGCTTCAAAATCAGAAATGGATGAAAATAAAAAGAGCAGTAAAGAGAAGCTTGATGCCAAGGGAAAATAATCATATCAAATATTTTCTAAGATCCCTCAAATTTTCATAAATACTAATCATGTCACTCCTCCCTTAGGAGCTGTGGATCCCTTTTTCTTAACATTAATTATTAATGGTAAGATGCTCATGAATTGTATGATTGATTCAGGAGCATCAAACACAGTCATGCCTGTAGAAATAATGAAATCAATAGGACTACAAGTAGATAATCCTCATGGGAGGTGTCAAGCATTCAATTCAAGAGAAGTTCCTATTATAGGAACTATTAAGGCTTTTCCTTATACACTTGTTACATTTCCAGAAAAGATACTGACAATGAGTGTTCTAGTAGTTGACATTCCACTTCAATATGGAACGTTGCTCTCTAGGAAATGGAGTGCCTTAATGGGAGGGAGTATCCAATGTGATCTTGATGACATGTAACTGATTGAATGTTTGAAGATGTTAAGTTGATTTTCATGCAAGGCATTAAATTAGTTAATGTATTGTATTTTCATTGATGTCAACTTGATATAATCTGTATGGTCATGGAAACAGTGCCTAAAGAATTCAAAGAACCGATGATTCAAAACTATGCTATCAGTAATGCATACAATTCAAGTATTCAATAAGTGACTGCATACACCAATAGAGTGCACACCAATGGTCAGAGTAAAAGAGAAGAGTCACAGTGTTACCTAACAAGCTAATGCACAACATTACCGATGATCAGAGTTATAGTGTTGCCCAATGAGCAAAACAAAGAGTAACCCGACGGAAAGAATTTCAATGTTGCCTGACGGAGAAAACAAAGGATGGAGATCCCAATTACAACTAAAGTCACACCAAAAGAATAGTAAATTATCATTGATAACTAACTGAAGTGTTGAATGATAGAATAGAGAGTTCATAAAATGACAAAATGCTTAGTTGTCAAGAAGCTAAAGATAGAATTAAAGGATACTTATCATTATTTTAATCATCCAGATAAAGCCGGGGATAATTCAGTGATTTAAAGCTGATTTGTCCAGTTGGCAAGAAGATCTCTTTGAGATAAATCATGAGTTTTCTTTAAATCTATTAGCAAGAGTTGTGGAACACGCCAAGAAGAAAGAAAATCAAGAAAGCCAAGAAAAGGGGAAATCGTGTCTATATAGAGATAAACTCAATTCATTACGAATAGAGGGGTGAAAAAGAGAAGAGGAGAGATGCTAAAGAAAATCTGATGGAGAAGAAAGTCTTCATTCATTCCTAATCAACAAGCTAAAGGAAGAGCTAGATTCTGCAGACACTGACGAACAGTGAGACAAGCATCACAGAGCAGAACAAGTGTGGAGCAAAGGTATATATTTGATTATATTGATCAGTGAAGTAATGGACCTACAATAGATCTGAAAATATGCAATTGATTTGTATGTATGAATAGATCATTAGTGTTTCAATTTAACCATTGAAGCATATAAGCCTCTTCACTGAGCAAGACTTAAAAGTATTTTACAATTGAGATACATCCCAAGGAGTATCAAAAAGTTTGATCACAAAGGTAGCATTGCATATGCCCGATACCTATTGATAGGCCAAGTGAGTGTTTGATCAAGGATGGTAGCATTAGATTCCAGATACTAGTTGACAAACTATTTCTAAATCCTCTAACAAGGTCACACCTAATAGTGTGTTTGTAACCTTTAACAAGGTTGGCTCTTAACAGGGCTCACTTCAGAAGAGTGAAAATTTGGGGTACCGGTCCCAATGGTTTTTCCCTTAATAGGGTTTCCAAGTTAAAAATCCATGTTTTATGTGTGTATGATTCATTTCTTTACTATTTTGTATCTTACATAGTTAATTATGGATTGATTGGTATAATCTGTATATTTACTATGTTTCGGTAAATAATTTTACTGATTATTAGTAATCATACAAAAGAGAGATTAGAAAAGCAATCTGACAAGTATAAAATTGGTTAAAGTATTTCAAGGGATACAACTTGTAGGACAGAAGCTAAATTGAGACATAATTAGTGGTTATAAGTTTTAAAGAGTGATTTAAGGATTAATTTTTGATGCCACTGATTCACCCCCCAACCCCCCGCCCCCCCGCTCTCTCAGTTATTACTAACAATAGGTATCAGAGCTTGTGTGCTTAGAAAGGAAGGTTTCAAGACCTAAGCTAAAGATCACAAGATAAACAAACGAGATGTGCCCAAGTTGAACAAA
>MU226986.1:2648865-2664300 GCA_018584345.1 Thuja plicata
CCCCCCGCTCTCTCAGTTATTACTAACAATAGGTATCAGAGCTTGTGTGCTTAGAAAGGAAGGTTTCAAGACCTAAGCTAAAGATCACAAGATAAACAAACGAGATGTGCCCAAGTTGAACAAAGATAATTTTGCTTCATGGAAGAGCATAATAAGACTCCACTTATCAGGTATTGGTAATGATTTTACTCAATACTTAGATACTGAATATGTGTTTCCCACAGGAGATTTAATAGTCAAACAAATAAGAGAGAAGCGTGAGAATAATTGCATGATGATAGAGCTTGCGTCATCACTCTCTGATGCTGAATTTTGAAGATGTCAAAACCTGCAAGACTGCAAAGCAGATGTAGGAAAAATTGATTCTTGTATGTATGGTGGTGACAAAAATATTTTGAGAGCCAAGGAAGAAAGCCTTAGAGGAAAGTTTGATGATCTCAAAATGAAAGAAGGTGAAAACATCACTCAGTACAGCACAAGAATCAAAGAGGTAGTCAATTCTATCCAAGGAGTTGGAGGTATACTAGAAGAAGATATAGTGGTGAGTAAAATTCTAAGAACCTTACTTTCTACTTATACTATTAGAGTATTTACCATTCAAGAAATGAGAGCAGTAGAAAATAGCAATGTTACTCTAGATAGTTTGATTGGAAGAGTGATTTCATTTGAGATTAACAACTTTGATAATAGTGTCTTACCAAACATAGAGTTTGCATTCAAAACTTCTATGAGAATAAGTAAATCAAGTCATAAAAACACTATGAGAAAAGATAGTGATAGTGAAAGTGAAGAAGATGATCTTGATGAAATTGAAGCACTTACAGCCAAAAGAATGTAGAGAGGCAAAGGTAAATACAAACGTAAATTACCAGTTGTTTGTTATAATTGCAAAGAGATTGGACACTTTGCTGCAAGATGTACTAATAGAAGAAAAGATGACAGAGGTAATGATAGATCTTTTGAAAAGAAGTCTAACAGAGGTGATTATAGAAGCTACTGAAAATTAGAAATAAGAGATACCTAAGACTATAAGGACAAAGGAAAGAATGCCAGCAACCTAGAAAAATGCAAGATGAAGACACTAACACCGAATCTGATGAAGACATCGAGATGGTGTTTGTGGCAGTAAAAATGATTCAGATGATGATGAAGAAAGGTATGTAGAAATTGCACTCATATCTAAGGTTAGTAAAAATGATGTTTGGATCATAGATAGTGGCTGCACTCACCATATGACCGGTGATAAGAAAAATTTTGAGACTTTTGAGTACTATAAAGGTGGTTCAATAAGAATGCGTAATGACACACCTTATCTAGTCGAAGGTAGAGGAACCATAATGTTGAATAAACAGATAAAATGTGAAAATTCTTATTGGGTATATGGATTGAATTATAATATATTGAGTGTTTCTCAGTTGAATAATTCAGGTCACAGCATAGCATTTGAAAATAAGAAGGAAAAGATCTTCAATAAATTAGGAAATCTGATTGGTATCAGTGAGCAGACAAAAGGTAATTTATTCTATCTGAATGATACTGACACTACTTGTTTGATTTCTATAAATGAAGACATATGGTTGTGGCACAAAACATTGTGTCATGTGAATTTTTATAACATCATAAAGATTAGAAAAAAGAGAAATGTCACAGGCTTACCGACGATGACCAAGCCCGACAATATCATGTGTAAGGATTGTCAGAAAGGTAAAATGACAAAGTCTAGTTTTAAAAGCAAAACCCATACATTTTATGAAATTCTAGAATTATTCCATACTAATTTATGTAGACCTATGAGGACAAAGAGTTATTATGGAGACATATATTTTATTCTCTTTGTTGATGATTACTCTAGAATGATGACAGTCATGTTTGTAAAAGATAAATCAGAAGCATTTAAGATGTTTAAATCGTATAAGGCAATGGTTGAGAAGAAAAGTGGTAAGGAGTTAAAATGCTTAAGGTCAGATAGAGGAGGGGAATTTATTTCAGATGAATTCACTAACTTTTGTAATGATCATGGAATCAAAAGACAGGTCTCGGCACCAAGAACACCACAGCAAAATGGAATTGCTGAAAGAAGGAAAAGATCCATAGTTGATTGTGCAAGGACACTAATGATAGAGAAAGGGATCACCCAAATCTTCTGGAGGGAAGCTATCAGTACTAATGTTTACACATTGAACAAAGTAAAATTGAAGAAAGACACCAGAAAGACACCTTATGAGCTATGGTATGGATACACACCCAATGTAAGTTATTTCAAAAATTTTGGCAGTCAATGTTATATCTTAAAAGATGATAGAAATGGAAAACTTGACTCCAAGAGTGATGAAGGAATGTTTCTGGGGTATTCTACCAAGAGAAAGGTTTATAAATGTCTAAACAAAGCCTCTAAAAAAATTATTGAAAGTGTAAATGTAAAGATAGATGACTTTGTAGAGAAAAATGAAAAGGAAAGCACTAAAGAACCATAGGACTACAATAGGTTCACTTACAATGAGGAAACTGAAACTCTGCCCGATCAAAAATGTAGAGGTCCCAAGAAATAGATCATTGAACCCAAGCATCAGGCTGCAAATACTGATGCTTAGAATATTGCTCAAAATGATGCACAAAGTGATGAAGAACATAATGAAGAAAAAAATGATGATCAAGCCAATAGACAAAGAGCTAAACCTATACTTACAAGATATGTCAAAAGGAACCATCCATAGAAACAGATCATTAGAGACAAGAAGGATGGTATGAGAACCAGAAGTAAGTCTCTAAATACAAGATGCCTTATTTTTTATTATGAACCCAAATATGTCAATGCTGCACTAGATAATGATGAATGGATAAGTGTTGTGAATGAAGAGATTGAACAGATAGAGAAAAAAAAAGACATGGACACTTGTACCAAGACCATATGACAAGAATGTCATTGGTACAAAACCGATATTTAGGAATAAGCTGAATGAGAATGGAGAATTCACAAGAAATAAAGCAAGACTAGTATGCAAGGGCTATGCACAAGAAGAAAGAATTGACTATGGAGAGACCTTTGTACCCATTGCTAGGCTAGAAGGAGTAAGAATATTTATTTCTTATGCTACATATAAAGGATTCAAGTTATATCAAATGGATGTAAAGTCTACATTCCTAAATGGAATACTTGAAGAAGAGGTATACATTGAACAACCAGAAGGGTTTGTTGATCTAGACAAGAGGGACATGGTATATAGACTACATAAATCCCTATCTGGATTGAAACAAGCACCCTGAGCCTAGTATGAAAGACTTCATTCCTATCTTATAAGTATGGGTTTTGTAAGGACTAGTGAAAATAGTAATCTTTATTTGAAGGAAGATATTGATGCTAACATTTTGATTGCTAAGATATTTGTTGATGACATCATATTTGGAGGCAATGATATGCTATGCAAATCATTTGCAAATTAAATGAGAAAAGAGTTTGAGATGTCTATGTTTGGAAAGATCATGTTCTTTCTTGGTCTATAGATCATGCAATAAGATGAAGGTATTTTCATTACACAATCCAAGTACATCAAATAAGTACTAAAAATATTCAAGATGGAAGAGTCCAAACTAGTTGGAACACCGATGGAAGCCAGATGCAAACTGACAAAGGAAGACAAGTCATCGGAGGTAAATCAAACTTTGTACAGATCATTGATTGGAAAACTCATGTATGTTGTACATACTAGACCAGATATTGCATATGAAGTAGGAATAGTTGCTAGATTTTTTGCTAACCCCATAGAATCACATATGATTATTGTGAAAAGAATTCTAAGATATCTGAAGAATACCAAGGAATATGGATTATGGTATAGAAGATAAGGAAAATTTGAACTTAAGGTCTTTACCGACGTTGATTGGGCTGGAAATCTTGATGACCAAAAGAGCACAACTAAAGGAGAATTCTTCATGGGTGACAAACTTGTCACATGGATCAGCAAGAAGAAAGGATGTATCTCACAATCTACTGGAGAGGCAAAGTATGTTGTTGTTGCTGCAAACTACTCAAATATTACATGAATCAAACAGTTACTGGAAGGTATGCATATGAAAATTTTAGAACTAGTAAGTATCTATTGTGATAATACAAGTGCAATAAACATTTCCTAGAATCCAGTCATGCATGCTAAAACAAAGCATATTGCCATCAAGTATCATTATTTAAGAGAACAAGTTTAGGCAAAAGAGGTAATACTTGGATATGTGCAATCAAAGGAAAAATTGGCCAATATCTTCACCAAGCCACTGCCCAAGGATGCATTTGAGTACTTGAGAAAGAGACTAGGGGTCAAACCCTTGTCTACTGGTCATTAAGCTGACTAGAAGGTTGTGTCAGCCTACATATTATCATAATATCATTCATGTTGATGCAAGTAGAGAGATGGACTTCAAAAATAAATCTATGCACAAAAAGGTATATATCTACACCAAGCACCAGAGTTGTTACCGATGAAATGGGAAATTCAAAGAATATATTATGGATAGAAACAATCCATTTGGCATCACTATAAAATATTTGTTTAAAAAAAGATGTTTGGCATTGTTGTCAAAGGGAGATAGATATCTCATTATCATACATATAGAGATTATATCCAGTGTCAACTCAGGGAAAGATTATATTCATCACAATATCCATAGGGAGAGAAGAATGTAGGAAGAAAGGGAGAGTACACACAAAGGAAGAGAATTACTGACAAAAGACATCAAAAGAAAGGAGAATAGTTAGAGGGAGAGAGTTTGACACAATAGGAGAACACATTAGATCAAAGAAAGAAAGATTCCACATCCATCCAGTGAAGGGATAAAAGTGTATATTTCATATTGTATTAGTAGTAGTATAGTATGATAATGTAGTATGTTGCCATCAATGCCAAAGGAAAAGATTGATGACATGTAACTAATTGAATGTTTGAAGATGTTAAGTTGATGTTCATGTAAGGAATTAAATCAGCTAATGTATTGTATTGTCATTGATGTCAACTTGATATAATCTTTATGGTCATGGAAACAATGCCTAAAGACTTCAAAGAACCAATGAATCAAAGCTATGCTATTAGTAATGCATACAAGTCAAGTATTCACTAAGTGATGGCATACACCAATGGAGTGCACATCGATGGTCAGAGTCATAGTGTTACCCGAGGAGATAATGCACAACAATAATGACAAGCAGAGTTATAGTGTTGCCCAATGAGAAAAACATAGAGTAACCCGACGGAGAAAACAAAGGACAGAGATACTGATGACAATTAAAGTCACACCGATGGAATAGTCAGTTATCACCAATGACTAACTGAAATGTTGACCGACTAAACAAAGAGTTCACAAAATGACAAAAATGCTTAGCTGTCAAAAAGATAAAGATAGAATTAAAGGATACTTATCAATGTTTTAATCATCCAGATAAAGTCAGAGATAAGTAAGTGATTTAAAGTTGATTTTTCTAGCTGGCAAGAAGATCTCTTTGAGATAAATTAAGATTTTTCTTTAAATCTATTAGCAAGAATTGTGGAACATGCCAAGAATCAATAAAATCAAGAAAGACAAGAAAAGGGGAAATCATGTCTATATAGAGACAAACTCAATTCATTATGAATAGAGGGGTAAAAAGGAGAGGATGAGAGATTCTAAAGAAAATCTAATGGAGAAGAAAGTCTTCATTCAGTCCTGATCAACAAGCTAAAGGAAGAGATAGATTCTGCAGACACCGACGAACAATGAGACAAGCATCACAGAGAAGAACAAGTGTGGAGCAAAGGTATATATTTGATTATAATTATCAGTGAAGTAATGGACCTACAATAGATCTAAAAATCTGCAATTGAGTTGCATGTATGAACAGATCATTAGTGTTTTAGTTTAACCATTGAAGCATATAAGCCTCTTAACCAGGCAGGACTTAAAATTCTTTTACAATTGAGATACATCCCAAGGAGTATCAAAATGTTTGATCACAAAAGTAGCATTGGATATGCCCGATACCTATTGACAGGCCAAGTGAGTGTTTAATCAAGGATGGTAGCATTAGATGTTAGATACTAGTTGACAAATTATTTCTAAATCCTCTAACAAGGTCACACCTAATAGTGTGTATGTAACCTTTAACAGGGTTGGCTCTTAACAAATCTTAATTCAGGAGAGTGAAAATTTGGGGTACCAGTCCCAGTGGTTTTTCCCTTAGCAGGGTTTCCACATTAAAAATTTATGTGTTATTTGTGTATGATTCATTTCTTTACTATTTTTTATCTTACATAGTTAATTCTGGATTGATTGGTATACTATGCATATTCATTATGTTTCGGTAAATAAATTTACTGCTTATCGGTAATCATATAGAAGAGAGATTAGAAAATCAATCCGACAAGTAGAAAATTGGCTAAAGTATTTCAAGGCATACATCTTGTAGGATAGAAGATAGCTTGAGACATAATTAGTGGTTATAAGTTTTAAGGGTTGATTTAAGGATTAATTTTTGAGGCCACTAATTCACCACCCCCCCCCCCCCCCCCCCTCTCAGCTATTACTAACATATCTGTCCTTTGAAACATTTGACATAGCTGGTAAACATGTCAAGGTATCTAGAGAATTCAAAACTCCTCACATGATTGAGGAGAGTGAATATGAATCAATGAACTATTTCTTGGATACTGACATTGGACCATTTCAAGTGCAAGACAAAAAAATTGAGAAGGATATCAAACATATGCTACTATCAAAGTAAAAAGACAATCTTGATGATAAAACTAATTTATGGAAAATTTACTTTGATGGTGCAAACTCAAAAGGAGCTGGTGCAGGAGTGTTACTAATAGCTCCTGGTGGTAAAGCATACAAGTTCTTATTTATTTTTCTATTTACTTGTACTAATAATATTGTAGAATATGAGGCTTTGCTAATAAGACTGAGATTAGCTTCAAGAAACAAGATTAGATGTATTAGGGTCATTGGGGACTCTAAACTAGTGGTTTCCCAAATAAGATCTAGATATGCTTCAATGAATCAGAGGCTAAAATAGTATAGGAATGTTGTTTGGGATGAAATTGAAAACTTTGATGCATTTGGCATTCAATGGATGGACATAAGTCAGAATAAGATGGTAGATATGCTAGCTAATATTGCCTTGAAGCCTAAAAACATTATTTTTGCAGAAATCTCTAGTATAGAGATCCAGTCTAGACCATCCATTCTAAACAATGTTGAAAGTTGGCAGGTTTTTGATGATGACATAGATATTTTTAGATTCCTATCTTATGAATCAAACTTTGGTGATAAAGAGATGGACTTTATTGGTTTTCTAGAGACCATAGATGAGAAAGATAATATTCTTGGAAGGGAAGTCCTCCAATTGAAGTCCAATAGGGTACCTAGAGGTTTGGTTGTACTTGAAAGAGCCTTTGTTAATAAAGACAAATATTTATCAGCAAGCATGATCAACAAACCCGAAGACTTTGAGGAGATAAACTTGGGAACCAATCAAGATCCTAAAAGGGTATATATTGGTAATAAATTATCCCCCAAGCTTAGAGATTCATTGGTAAATATTCTTAGGAAATATAGACATGTTTTTGCATGGTCTTATAATGATTTGAAAGAATATAAAGAGGATTTATTTTAGCATGAGATTCCATTAAAAGAAGGCACCAAGCCTTTCAGACAGAAGTTAAGACCTGATAATCCTACTCTAGCACCCAAGATGCAAGATGAGTTAAAAAAAGATGAGGGATGTTGCAATTATAAAGCCTATAAGGCATTCAACTTGGGTATCTAATTTGGTACCAGTAAGAAAGAAAAATGGAGATATTAGATTGTGTGTAGACTTCAGAAATCTAAATGTTAATTCTTTGAAGGACAATTATGGATTTCCCAACAAGGAAGCTATGTTTCAAAGAGTTACAGGGTCTAAAATGATGTCTATGTTGGATGGATTTTTAAGATATAATTAGGTCAAGGTCAAGGAATCTGAACAGTTCAAGACTACATTCACCACACCCTGGGGAGCTTATGTGTATGTCAGGATGCCCTTTGTCTTGACAAATGCTAGAGCTACTTTCCAAAGATCTATGGATGTGGCATTTGTAGATTTTATCAACAAATTTTTGGCAGTCTATCAAGATGATCTTACTACCTACTCATCAAAAGAAGATCAACATTGTGATCATCTTGAGAAGATCTTTGTAAGGGCCCTAGAGTATGGGGTTTCCTTTAACCCAAAGAAATATTTTTTTGGGGTGACAGAGGGATATATTTTAGGACACATTGTCTCTAAAGATGGAGTTAGAATTGACCCTAAAAGGGAAGTGCAATTGATAAATTCCCTCAACTCAAAAATGTTAAGGGCATTCAATCTTTCTTTGGACAGGTGAACTTTTTGAGGAGGTTTGTTACAAATTTTGCAGAGACTAGTAAGCCAATATCAAGGATGATGAAGAAAGGAGCCAGAGTGAAATGGACTCAAGAAGCATATAAGGCTTTCTCAAATATCAAACATGTTATTAAAGATGCCCCTATTTTGAAGACCCCATATTATACTAAGCCACTTCAGATTTTCTCCTTTGCTTCCTATAACACTATTGATGTAGTATTGTTGCAGAAGAATTCAGAAGGTTATGAGAAGGCTATTTCCTTTTTCAGTAAGTCCTTGTAGGAAATAGAGCTAAAATATGATATTATGGAGAAATAAGCCTATGATTTTTTCAAGGCTATTAAAGAATTTAGATGTTATTTGGTAGGAGAAACCATAATTGCTTATGTGCCAAGTACTGTTGTAAAAACATATTAGTTCAATAAGAAGTTTCAGGGAGGAGATGCGGATAGATCAACAAAATCTAAGAGTTTAATATTGGCATCCATATTACTAAGTTTTTAAGAGGTTTAGGACTTGCTAAACTCATGGCTCAAAGTAATTTAGATTCAAATCACATTGGTATGCTAGAAGAGGAGCAAAGACCTTATATTTGTGACATGGATTGTTGTGATTGGTACAAAGACATCATTAGATACTTGCAGAAGATGGCATTACTCCTTGATATGAAGGATAATAAAAGGAGAACAATCAAGTTGCATGCTCTGAGATATACAATAATTCAAAGACAATTATGGTGGAGGAGAAATGAAAGAGTGTTGCTCAAATGTGTGGATCATGGCAGGTCTGATGATCTCTTGATAGAAATGCATAATGGTATATGTGGTGGCCATTACATGGCTAAGAATGTTGCGCATAATATTATCAGATCTGGTTTTCGGTGGCCAAAAATCTTCAAAGATTCTCACCAATATGTTAGGAAATGTGATGCTTGTTAGAGATTTTTAGGCAAGTTAAGGTTTGGTTGTAATCTTCCCTTGAAGCCTGTTACAGTTGAGGCACCTTTTTAGAAATGGGGAATGTATTTCCTAGGAGAGATCCCTAATAAATATAGTGGAGGTCATTCATGGATCCTAGTGGAAACTAATTATTTTACCAAGTAGGTGGAAGTAATCCAAACTAGAAGAGCCACAAGTAAGGTTGTGATTGATTTCATAATATAAAATCTGTTGACTAGATTTGGTTGTCCAGAGACCATTGTTGTGGAAAATGCTATGTGTTTTAGATCATAAGAGTTCAATGATTTTTTTCAGCAGTATGGGATTTACATCTCTTATTCTTCCCCATATCACCCCAAGGCAATGGTCAGGATGAATCCAGTAACAAGAGCCTGATAAAAATTATCAAGAGAGTGCTGGATGTAAAAAAAAAGGCCTAGTATTCCAAATTGCAGCTGACCTTATGGGCGGATAGAGTAACCATAAAAAGGGCTATTGGATGTGCACCTTTTGACTTAGTTTATGGTATTCATGATAGATTACCATAGAATAACTTGTTGCAGATGTATAAATTCATCCAAGCATATGATGATGAATTAGAAGATGTTATGAGGATGAGATTAGAGGATTTGATACAAATGGATGAGACAAGAAGGGAAGCACATGATAGGAATGAAAAAATGCAATTACAGTGCAAAGATCTATTTGACAAAAGAACCAGTGCTAGAAAGTTTGAACCTGATGATATGGTTTTAATGTGGAATGCTATAATAGAGGATAAAGGAAAACATGCCAAATTTGATCATATTTGGTTGGGCCCATACATAATTCATAGCAGGTGGGGTTCTGATTCATATGTTTTAAAGACCTTAATTGGAAATATTGTGGAATTTCCAGTTCATGGACAGTTCCTGAAGCTTTACTTTTCTTGAAGAGATAAAAATCCTTGAACAAGTAAGTTTGTATATATTCTTTCTGGTTTTTCTATTGTAGGTTAGTTTCCTTTCTAGTAGGTGATTTTCTTATCCCAAAAATCTTGAATCCTTGTTATTCCTGTAAGAGGCATACATCCCCAAACAGAGCCACTATTAGCACTTGTAAAAGATTTTATAGCTCCATGCTTTTTCTTTTGGTCTTTGCAAATTTTATTAGGTCTCTGGCCTAAAGCCCTATTTTCAAATTTATAACCATTGGTGAAAAATCTTGCTAAACCCTAAACCCCTCATGAGCTATTATAAAATCAAGTTACTTTTTAGTAACTTAGCTTGCTTACGTCATTGTTTCTAAGTTATTTTCAAGCAGGGTCACTTTATTACTTAAATCCTTTAGGTTTCATGTTTCCTAAGTCACGTTGGGGTTCACTTTAATTTTTCCTAAGTATGGACCCATTAATCTTTAATACTTTACCTTTTACATATATTAGGCAAGTTAGATTTGATCCAATGGTTGGCTTAGTGACATAAATCCAAGTTGCGCAAGATCTAACCATCACGCTATTAATCCCATCTGACACGTGTCCATGTTGGGTCTGGTGCAGCTCCAAGCTAATGAAGTTAAATTTTAGACAAATTACAAAAGATCCTACAGTCGACTTAATGACTTAATAAGAAAGATGAAGGTTTTTAGAGATTATGGCATTAAGCCGTAGTGACATGTGGCATTTTGTGACATCATGATCGTGGGGCTAGAGAAAGGAAAATATAAAGGGAGGATAGGTTAGAAATGATGATGTGGTAAATGTAAAGGCTTAAGGTGAAGTTGCTCAACATATAATGTCTAAGCCATCAAGCCTGCACAACACATGGTGGATCAGATATGAAAGCCCAGATAGCTTAAAGGAAATCAACAAATATGTTTTAAACTTGTAATACGTCTCAATCTTGACCATCCAATTTCTAGTCTGCACCACATGTGACCGTTATAAGTGTAATTTAAATATTTGAATCTATTCTCAGAGGGTTTTGATGGCAGTTGACAAATATCTAAACTTAGAGTCATTAAGGACCCGATCTAAGATTATGGATCAACTCTACACAGCTATTGAAGACCAAAGGAATTAAAATTTTATATGTGGAAGTGCATTCAAGTCTACAGTTGACAAAAAAAAAATTTTAATCTGAGGGATAAAATCCATAGAGCTTCCTGGTCATTTTTGCATTTATGTGAGCTACTTTTAGAGTCATGCCTTTAAATTTCTTGCACTCAAGGTACTGCACTCACATCCATGGATTAGGGAAAATTGATTGCCGATCTAATTGCATAGATTGAAGACAAGAATTGAGGGTTTTGACCTGACAAATAGAATCAAATGTTTACATGATTGGTCGTAACCCTAACCCTAAATGGTCTGAATCTTACAGTATTCTTGTTCCTATAAAAGAATATTCAAGACCATTTAGTAGGGACTGGAAAATTAGGAGAAATATTGGAGAGCATTAGGCTTATATTTTGTTTCCTGTCTAGGACATAGCAAATGTATTTTAAGATTGTATCAAGATAGAATTGAAAGTTCTTTTATCTCTTGCATGTTTCCTTGTCATATTGAATCAAGAATCAGTTTCATCATACTTAATATATGTTTTCTCATAAATGAGTCTATCCTTTGTGTTATCCACTGAGTTGCATGTTATTTGACTTACTACATGAGTCTTTCTTATGCATATGTGTGTTCAATAGGTATTTTATTTTAGGTCAAACTAATTCCTTTGGAAATTACATTTATTTTGTCTGGATATCAATTTTAGGATCTTGTAGTGTGTGATCTAAGAGTTCTTATGTTTATGGATTTGAATCTTAGCCAATAAGGTGTTTCAGCTTCAGTATTGTATCTAGGTTTTATCCCAATGGATAAGGCACTGATCTAGGATTAGTATTTTTATTGAGATACATATATGAATGGTTTGGATATGTTCTTTCTATTGGAAATGAGATAAGTAACTGAGAGGGGAGGGGTGAATAAGTTACTCCAAAACAAATCCTTTGTCCCTTAGATGTCTTAAATACTTTAACACTGTTACTCAGTTAATTAAGATATTCTTCTATAACTTGGGTGTCAAAGCAATATTTATAATATCCAATGCAATTATACTTTAGAGATTAATTACAAAAACATAAAGCATAAAACAAATAACATATACATAGGTGACACCAATATTTAACATGGAAACCCAATATGGGAAAAACCACCAATGTAACTAGTTATTGTTTTTCACTCTTCTGAAGTGATCCCTCTTAGGAGCCAACCCTGTAAAAGGTTACAATAATACACTATTAGGTGTGACCCTATTAGAGGTTTTAATCACCCTATGAGGAGTGGCCTTGTTAGAGGTTTTCAAAACTTCAACATAGAAATGCTACCTTGTGAGAGAATTTACAAAAAGACTGTTAAGTCTACTCTGTCAAGAGATTTTAGATCACTGCTACAGTTGTTAGAGAGTAACAATTAAATGACCAGTATGTGTAAGAAACTATCTTTGCTAATTCAGATCTCTATTTTGATTATGACAGGATCCTTGCTGATCATATGTTCTATTGCAGCTCTGAGTGATTTGTACTCAATCAGAATCCTATCTGATTTCGCCTTCACTCTTCATATCATAGAATTCCACACTTCTTCTTTCACACTCTTTTTCTTCTTCTTCCACACATTCAATCCAAACTTGACCTTTCATATATATGATGAGCCCATCAATTCAGCTTGAATATACTTATAAATAATAAATCACAATTAAGTCAGCCTCATATAAACAATTAATTATAGAATATAAATCACTGTTAGTTGGCTGCCACTGAATGCCCGACCATGAATGAAATGCCTGAGTGACTCAGTCAACACTAAAATTCTTCAATGCCTGATTGAACTCAGTCAACACTAAAATAACTCATTCTATTCACCAAATTTGCTCAGTCTAAATGTATACATTTGTGTAACATCACTACATAAGTGTAAATACATGTGTAACATCAATTACAATACACAATTGAATAATTGTCTTCAGCAATCTCCCTCTTTGGCATTGATGGCAACACAACATGTCATAATACAAAGAATTGTAGAGAAACAAAAAAATTTCATTAATTTATTTAGCTGCATTCTGATTCTCATCCAAAAACTCCCTCTTACTATATTATCTTTTGTATTATAGAAAAACTCTCCCTCTTTTATCTTATTCTTATGTATTATAGAAAACTCTCCATCTTTGACAACAGATGCCGAAGACACTGTTAGAATTAATCTTTCCTCGATTGTTATATTTACTAGGATAAACCAAGGTATCCTTTATTATTCTTAGATATTCCTCCTTATGAGGAATCCTACACTTGGCTCACACACTTATGACATGTGGCATCCATAGAAATGGGAGTTACAATGTAACTCCCTCCTCACCTCTCTATTAAAGAGATGGACTTCTTTCTCTCACACACATATTAGACACAATTCTTCACTTCTTCTTGAATATCATTGTAAGAGCATAGCTCACTCTCTCTCTCTTTTCCTAGGCATTATTTTTTCCCATTCATAATATTATCACGGGGGTTTTTTTATGCTTTCCCCCCTTCAAAATCTTGTCTCCTTGCCTAATTGTTTTGGTGTATGCAATTGGTTTTGCGTTATTCATGGTATAATTTCTTAAACCTAACTCTTAGAATAAACAATTTTCTTTCTCTTCATTTCATTATTTTCTCTAACATGGTATCAGAGCAGGTTGGTTTAATCATTTTGGGAGTGTGTAGGTAAAAGAGCTACCATATCTTGGTGCACTCCAACATTGGAGATTGCTGAGAGAGTATATTGCTTACTTATATTTTTTGAGAAAAAAATCAAATTATTTTTTTTCTCTATTTTATAAGTTATCTTCAAATCTCCTTTCTCTATTTATGATTAATTCTTTTAAAAAAAAAATCTAATTTATATATTGATTTCTTTTGGTATCTTCAACTCATTACCTCCGGGGATTCGATAAAGTAAGGTTTCCCCTAGCACTCTACACTTAGCGAATAAAATGAAAAAGATCCTGCAGGGTTAGAAACACTTCATCTAACTATAGTCATGTTTAGACATCCAGAACATCAATAATACTCTGACACACTACACTAAATACCGAGAAAATTCACATTCAAATTAATTTAATAAAAAGGATCTTTAATATTATATTAAAAAGTAAATTCAAATTATTTATTGTGCATGACTTATTCTTGTTTTAGCAGTTTTTGTTTTAATCTTCTCATCATTACTTATATATATGCAAATTCTCGCTCACTCCATTTGTCTTTCATTGCATTTTTTTTTGAAACTTCTCTCTGATTTTATTCTCTACATTTCAGTTTTTAGGTTTTTCAATTTATGCATGCATTCATTTTTTTCTGCATGTAGAGTAGATCTAGTTTTTTGGATATTGTAGCCTTGATAATATTTCTCTACCAATTAGAGAGAATATTAGGCTATAATAACCCAAAGGGTAGATTCTTTTATTGCATAAGTTCTCTATTTTTTGTGAATCGTTTAAAGCATCTAATCTTGTTCATAGTGTTTTTATCTGCATGCGAGGTCTTGTTCGGCTGCTAACCTTTTTTAAATCTGTAGTTGTATTCAAGAGAAACATTTATTTGTGAAGTTTATTCATTTTGGTTTTGATTCGAAGTTGTGGATAGAGGCTTCTGTTTAAGGAGCAGTTTTGGTTGTGCATGCAATAAAAATTGTGCATGCATGTTGTTTTCCCTTATCCCTCCACCTTTTTTTTCCCTCTGCCACCGTGTTTGTCCTTAACGATCTCTTAATTCTTTACCTTTGGACTCATAAGATTATATGCGCTGTGTGTTTGCTTTTTGTGAATGCTTGTGTTTGTTGTTCTGAACTTTTGAGAAGCTGCATTGTGGATTGGTGTGGTGATTTAAATATTTTGAGATCTGTGTTTTAGTTGTGGGCAGTGTATGTTGTGCCCTAGTTGAAACTTGTTTAGTTTAGATCCGCATTTACTTTAGGTGGAGTTGTATTTTCTTTGAATGTATTTTCTTCATTTTTCCTAACACCCACGCGTTGTTCTCTCCCTTCCCTCCCTCTACTACGCTTTCCCTTCTTTCCACTTGCGGTCTCTACCCTCCCTCCTACCTCAT
>MU226986.1:2669484-2687860 GCA_018584345.1 Thuja plicata
TTTAAAAGTTGCTAAAAGAATCTTAAGGTACATTAAAGGTACTCCAAATTATGCCTTATTTTATGATGCTAATGCTGATTTTACTCTTAAAGGTTATTCTGATTCAGATCTAGGAGGTGACCCCAATAATGGGAGATCCACTGGTGGTTACTTTTTTTTCCTTGGTTCAGGTACAATTTCTTGGAAAAGCAAAAAGCAACAATCAGTTTCATTATGTTCTACCGAGGCTAAATATAAAGGTTGTACTACTACCTCTAAAGAAGCACTATGGCTTTGAATATTACTTGCAGATTTGGGCTTACCTCAGCATGATCCCACACCTTTATACTGTGATAATCAAAGTGCAATTGCCTTAGCAAAGAATCCAGTTTATCATGCCAGATCAAAGCACATTGCTCTTCATCAGAGAACACATTCAAGACAGACAAGTGTCCCTCTTTTCTGCAAAGGAGAAGATCAAGTTGCAGATATCTTAACAAAGCCTCTTTCTAGAGAGAAATTCCAGATTCATTGTACCAATTTGGGTTTAATACCCTTTGATTGTAAACCCCCAAGTAAAGATTAAAGGGGGGTGTTAGAATTAATATTTCCTTGGTTGTTATATTTACTAGGATAAACCAAGGTATCCTTTATTATTCTTAGATATTCTTCCTTATGAGGAATCCTACACTTGGCTCACACACTTATGACATGTGGCATCCATAGAAATGGGAGTTACAATGTAACTCCCTCCCCACCTCTCTATTAAAGAGATGGCCTTCTTTCTCTCACACACATATTAGACACAATTCTTCACTTCTTGAATATCATTGTAAGAGCATAGCTCTCTCTCTCTCTCTCTCTCTCTCTCTCTCTCTTCCTAGGCATTATTTTTTCCCATTCATAATATTATCACGGGGGGATTTTTATGCTTTTCCCCCTTCAAAATCTTGTCTCCTTGCCTAATTGTTTTGGTGTATGCACTTGGTTTTGCATTATTAATGGTATAAATTCTTAAACCTAACTCTTAGATTAAACAATTTCGTTGCTCTTCATTTCATTATTTTCTCTAACAAACACCATCTCCAAAAATACCAGTAGTCAGTACTATTTCACTTTGTAATTGTAATGTACCTGAATGTACTAATTCATCTATGATGTTCTCTGATGTACCTGCATCAACTGATATATCTTTACTGTCGTTCGGGTTGATGCATCACTACATAAGTGTAAATACATTTGTAACAGCAATGACAATACACAATTTAATAATTGTCTTCAACACTTTTCTTAAGACTTTATATCAAACTCATTTAAATTTCTTTATAGTTACAGTTGTTCTTATTCCACCCATGGTAGTAGAGAGTGAATGAATGCTAGGTTGGAATTCAGTACTTACTTGCCATTCATTTGTTGTTCAAAATATAGAGGTTAAAGGTGTTGTAAAGAGATGAGTTTAGTTTGAATTAGGTGTACCCACCTTGGTTTTGCAGAGTCAGAAGTGAAGAGGGTAATCTTGTCCCTATAGTTGGTCCAGTTGTCTTGTAGAGCTTCTATACTTGGAACTAACCACTCCTAACATCAGTCTCAAGGAATAATTGTGGCTTTAGATAGCATAACAGTTTTAAACAACAGGTTGTTTCTAAGGTGGTGGAATGTATGGACGCTTCTGCTAAGGTGGTGGAATATATGGAGGTTGTTGATAAGATAGTGGGATATATGGAGGATATTGTTGAGATAGTGTTGGAATATATGGAGACTGCTATTGACATAGTTTTTTAGGATTGGAAGTGCGAGACCCAATTAATCCATGATGATTCAAAAAGGTAATCATAATGTTTGAATAGTTGGGATTGGGAGTAGGATTATACTGAGTTGCCCCTTGATTAATTTTGGAGATTCCTAAATTAGAAGGAAGACTTGTGGGGACACTAATGGTAGGATTTTGTTGAGGTTCCCCTTAACTAATTTGGGGGGCTCCTGTCGAGAAGATATTTGGATTGTGCCTTACTGTGGCCATATTGGATGTACCCGCTAGATGGGTTAAGGTCATTATGGAAGGTATTGTTGTGGTGATGGGAGTGTTGGATATGGGTGGAAAAGTGGAAGAAAGAGGGTAGTTGTATTTGATTCCTAGTGTGGTGGAAGATATGGTCACTATAGAAGTTGGGAAAACCAACTTCACAGAACCCAAAGAACACCTGCATGGAAGAAACTTGTTACAAAAGAAGAATGGCTCTGAAAATATGAGATAGTATATTATTTGGAGAGTGAATGAATAAAATACAATGAGTTGATTCCTTATAAAAGGAGATCGAAGAAATCCTAAAGTGGTGTATTTAATAGTTATAATAATTATTAAATGTCTAAAATGCATAACTAAGTTAATCTTAAGAAAGTAATAAAAGGTGACTTAATTAAAACAATTAAGTGAAATACATTTTACTCTAGCATCCACCCTTAAGATGAACTTCAGGAGAAGCTTAAAAAAGTGCATGAAAAAAAAATGCAACTACAATTCTAGAAAGAAAACTTTGGTCCCCACAACAAAGCCATGTTAGGTACTCAATCACAACCAAATCTCTGTAAAGTGGAGAAAAGGAGAAAACCGTGTGGGAAAAACTCTTCTCCAAAAAGAGATGGAAAGAGAAATGCAATGTCTCAAGGGACTCTCAAAACTATAAGTACAACCAACCCCCCATGAGAGAGGATCATGAATCCAAATCTCCCCAGAATGATAGAACCCCTTATGTTGATGATCAAGCTAATGTGGAAGAAACAAGGAAATCGACAAAGAATAGGAAATCCCTAAATGTGAGGTGAAATGGGAAGGCCCAGATGATTCTCAAAGGAGAACGCATAAGGATCTTGTAATGGAATCTCCAATGAAGGTGGGATAACATATGTGTTGAATCTATCATTTGAGAGGAGATCAATGCCCTCTGATATATCTTCAACAACTATACTAGGTGGCTCGGTGAATGGAGCTACAATGTCATACATGGCTAAAGAGGAATCATGTTGAAAAAATATAAACTCAATAGGAGGTAGAGGTGTAGAAGTCAAAAAACTGGTCTCGGGAACAACACATATGTTCAAGTGACCCTAATTCACCTCAACAGGCTCTCATTGAAAAGGGGAGCTATTCTCCAACAATGGAGATGGTGGACCAAAATTAGAGAAAGAGTACAGGTGGGAAGAATGATCAACTGTCCCTGTTGAAACAATATTTCCTATCTCACTGTCTCTAATGTGCACTCAATCTCGTGTGAACTCAACTATCTTCCCTGTCCCATTATGAGTAATATGATAGATAGAGAGAAGGTTAGAGGACAAAGATAGAACACATAGTACATCATTGAGTGCACCATCATCAATTTCAATATAACCTTTCCATATAGCATAAAAGTATTGTTACCCATCAAAATGTATGGGGTAGAATCTTGAGAAGATGTCATATGTTGTAAAGCACCTGAATATAGTAGCCATATTGAAGAGTGTGCATAAATGATTGCACATAATGCATGACCCTTTCCTTTGTCATGTCCATCTGTCTGGAATGATGATGAAGAAGACTCATGAGAAGTAGAAGAAGGAATATCAATGTTTCTCTTCTTAAGAAGAGTTGTCAAATCTGAAACCTATTTTTTATATCCATCTATCTTCTTCTCATAGAAACGAAACTCATAATGATTGGGATTTTTACAATATGAGCACTTAGGTCTTTCTATCTTTGATTCCCCCCCCCTTAGGAGAAAGGTGGGCTAGAGGGGTGCTGAGAACTAGAATCCTTCCTAGACTCTATCGTCTATGACTTCTATTTCTGCTCCTGCTTCCTTGAATATGTGTGAGCTACCAATGCCTGGTTCTGTGATCCTGGAAGAGCATCCAACTTTGTAAGCTTGGATTTCTCATGTGTCAATCAATCATAGAATACCTCAAAGGAAGGCATGGAAAATCATGGACCCAAATCATCCATGGTGGAGTAGAATTTAGAAGACAATATTTGAAATTTACCTCAAAACTTAGAAATAATCAAGTAAACACACTTCATGTTAGTCTTGTTTCTACCAAAACCCTGCAAAAGTGATCTGATTAATTTGAAATTAATCATAAAATCCTCAATGGAGGGGAAGGAATTAGGTACTAAGGAAGTTAACTTGACCTCAATCTGAAGTGCACATAACTCATTGATGGTTCCAAAAATATCATTAAACTTGGTCCACATAGCATGAGGAGTGGTGCAACCATCTAGATGAAAGAGTAAAATTTATGAAACATGCAAGGACAATAAACCCATAGTTTCATCCATTTTTTTCTTTTTTGTAAAACCTTAAATTCTCATTACAACTGAGGTTGAACCTCATCCAAACATGACCATAACCCATTTGACATAAGAAGTCTAGTCATATCTGCCTTTCAGCTATGATAGTTGTGTGGGGTAAGGCGCTCAATAGAAAATGAGTCTGCCATGATAAATGAGTTTTGAAATATGTTTTTTGAAAGATGGTTTTATTTTTCTGATGTAAATTATAGAAAGAAAGAAAAAAACACTCCCTGTAACACAAAACCCAAACCCTAGTACAATTTTTAAAGCTAAAAAGGGAGTTCAAAAACAAATTTGGCTTTAGACAATTGTCTGTGTACCTGGTAATTTTTCTGATGAAAATGACTTCAAATTTGAAGAGAGAAATTGAACACCTTTCCAATGCCTATTCATTTTCAAAAAAGGATCCAGGACGTGGAAGTTATGCCTCCCAGATTGTAAAATATATATTTTATCTTTAACTATGTAAAAGGGCATGCAAACAGAAAAAAATAGAAATGAGACCAGTACCATTAGAATGGGCTTGGAACTAGCTTTTTGACAATATCTCATTTTTCTAAATAAGATACTGTATGAGCATGTTATGAGAAAAAAACTACAAGCTACTTTTGATGACAAATAGATGAAACTAGTTGACGAGTTGATGGCCATCAAATTTTGACTAGTGGATGATGATGTCAGGGCCTGCACATGCAGGCATATTTTCCTACAATGTCCTTTTTTGAAAAGTATGCACCCTCCAAAGGACATAAGACTATGCCAATTTGAATTCCCTTGTCATCTTTATGACTCTCATCTATGTTTTCTTCAGCATCAACCACTTCTATCATCACCTCCATCTCTTCATAACCCTTGTGCTCTTAGGTTCATTCACCATCATTTTATGCTCATTCTTTTTCTTCATATTATACTTCTCATCTTATCCTTCCAATGGACAACTCACCTTTCTCTCTCCAACTAGGATCTCATATCAACCCTCTTGTGCATCTGATCCATCATAAGTGTCTTGCTCCCAAGCACTCTTCTTCTCATCCTCTAAGACTTCATGTTCCATTTGTCTAAGGAACCCAATCCTCTCAAATACACTAGCATTCCAAGATATTGTCCATGCTACTCTTTCTTCCTCTAATGGTTCCAAAACCATCTCTCTTCCATCCTCCATGAAATTATATGTGTCCTCTACTCCATCATGTAGGGAATGCTTCTCCATTTTCTATGATCTGCCAAGGATCAGATGAAAATCCTTCAAGCGTAAAATGTCACATAGTATGACATCCCTGTATGAGCCAATAGTGAAGGGAACATAGGATTGTTCCTTTACATCAACCCAGACTTCAACCTTCAATCCTTGTGTTGTCTATGGTGTACCATGTACTATCCTCTATACCTCTCATTTGTTAACCATTTCAACTGAACTAGATTAGAAAAAGAACCACTAGAAATAACACCTTTGCAAACCTTTCCATTGCACTTGCATTGTGTCTTGGACAGTGAGTACCCTTGATTGTTCCTCATACCCCAATCTTCATCCATGATGGCTTGAACTTCTTATTACCTTCTAATCTTCACTCTCTAACTTTCAAGGACCTATTTCATTTCTCTTATACCAATTAATGCAGAGGCTATAGGTGGATTTATGATCTTCTTCGGAGAATGTCAACTTCCTCATTTATTTTGTAACAACATACTATTCATCCTTCAACCAAGGATCTATTCTAGGCCACAACCCACACTCTTAGACCTCTCAGTGTTCAATTACATCCTCTTGTACCACCCTAATCTCCACATCTTAATTTATTCCCTCACAACTCATATCCATTCATTCAACCATGCTTCATGGTTATCCTCCAACTACTCATCCCAACACCCTTAACTTCCTTGGTGGGTGTTGCCAAAAATTTAAAGGTTCTCAAAATCCTCCAAAAATATCATCTCCCAAACCTATGGTCATACTTTCCATTGGTTTATCCCCTAAAGACAAAGCTATCTTTCCTAGGCACTCATTTCCCAATTCCTTCTAGGACAACAGAGACTATTTCTCTCAGTTTAATCTAAAACTTCCCAAATGACTTTGAAAATAAATTTGATATTCAAATACCCTTTTCCAATTTACATCACATAATTCAATTTTGACTCCAATTCCTTTGGAACAAACCCCTCAATTTGTTGTCTGAGACAGTTTCCTAAGAGGGCTAAAACCACCAAATTACAAAGAAACTATCTGCTAGACTCACTTCCAAGCCCCGAATATTTTAGCATAGTTCTCATTTGACCCCAGACCAAGAAAATTAAAATCAATTTGATCCTATGAATCCTCTAAGTGAAAATTCCCTGAATTGGACTCCAAAACCCATAAAATCTAGGGCCTTCTCAATGTCCACCTTACCAACAACATACCAACTCCACAAAATATTATTCACCATCCTTTTACCATCCTAAAATAGATTCTTCCATAAAATTAAGCCCTTCTTTAGACAGATCTCGGGATGCTACACCCAAGCATCAAACTCTTAAACCCTTCAACCGCATCAACTCCATTCTTTTCATGACAACCTGCAAAATCTCCCTCTTTTATGCATTCACATTGTTAGAATGCTAGGATCTAGCCCCAAGTGACAGTAATTACATAAAGGGGATGGATCTATGTTTTCACATTCTTAATCAATACAAAAATAGTGTTTGTACTTGACAATCAACTTCAAATAAAGGATCAAAATAATAAAGTGCTTAAAATTTAATTAAAACAATGTACAATACCTTGCCTCCTCCATACAAATGACTAAAACTCAATTACATATAAAAACAAACACCCAAAATGCAAGAAATCATACTTATATTGCTTCCTTTCAATGACAGTCCGTATAAATTAATCTCAGTTCGTACCACACTCGGTCCTGTTTGTTTACAAGGCTTAAATAGACTCCTCTTAACCTCCCCAACCAAGAAAAAATAGTTGGACTTCCTAACAAAGAAAACTAATCACATTTTTGGAGTTTCCCTCCAATTGACAAGCGACTGTTTGAATTCAAATATTCAAATTTTAAAACTTACTCAAATGAACTCCTAATGGCTTCTACTTTTGGATTCTATCCTTTTAGGACCCTAATTGAATTTACAAACTCCTAAATTCATCCCAAGACCTATCCCTAACCCTCTGGGTCTATTATGCCAAATATTCACATTCACCATTATTTTTGCATACTATGCAATATTACATATTTTGCATCTTTGACAACATCCTATTGCAGATCTATTACATCAAATGGCTCCAAGGCCATGTTATATCAATCCAATGACCTTGTAGGTCATATTTTCCCTTTAGGTCTTTAAGTGACCCTTCTTGTGTTCAGGAGGTGCCCCTACACCAAACCAGTTTTCAAAGATCTATTATTTTTTACAATTATTGTTAATCAAAATGAAAATTACAAAGAGCAGACCCCCTATAGAATTTTAAGATCTTTCCAAAAATGTAAATTTTTCAAAACAAAACGTTGGTTTGTGCCCAGAATTATTTTTTGAAATATTAAAAAAATCTGACTTTTAGACTGTAGGCTGCTTATGTCAATAAAAACCTACAAAACAAAATTCATAGAATAATTCCACAATTTGTGCCCTTAGGACCCATTTTATCAAAACAAACCAATTTTTAAAGATCTATTTTTTTTGTAAATATTTCTCATCAAAATTAAAATCATAGAGAACAGACCCCCTGTAGAATTTCAATACCTTTCCAAAATGTAAATTTTACCAAAAAAATGTTGATTTGTGCCCAGAAATGTTTTTTTTATGAAATATTTGAAAAAACTTAAACTAAATAAAATCTTAAAAATTTTAAAATTTTCATTGTAATCTCCTTATATCAACACCAACCTACAAAAAAAAAATCATGGAAAAAGTCAAAGTCGTTTGAAATATATGACCAAATCTTCATGTTGGGTTCACTAGTTGTAATCAGGGATATGTAGGTACGTGTAGAAGCCTGCAATAACATCAATAATCTCAAACACAGAGATTTTTTAAGCAATTAGTATTCCCAATATCGAAAGAGGAAGCAAATAATAGTATGCATAATCATCAAATAATAACAAAATCAATCAAAACTATGAACATGCAAACCAAAAGTCCTCCTTCATTATTTTCCTTCTCTATGCAATGTGGACTCTTAGAAAATGAGTGTTCTATGTGCCAGCATGAGAATTCAAAGCAATTGTGGTTACCAGATATGAGAAACAAACTCTCATTATATAGATTTTCAGAATTCCAATCAGGATTCTATGATTGGTGATTTGAATGGTTGTGATTGAAGAGTTGAACTTAGAGTGAGTGGGAGTTGAACTCAACTGATTGGATGTTGATAAAATAGATGGATCTGTTAAGCTGATAGATTTAAAAGTTGAACTTAGACTGAGTGGGGGTTAAACTCAACTGATTGCATGTGTATGAATAAAAGGAAGAGTTAACTAATTTGATTTTAGGAGGTGGAGTAGAAGAATATATAACTTGATTTAATTGATCAGTTAGGAGAGAGAATGGTGGAATTAACTGAAACTTATAACTAAGAAGATAATTATGATTAAATAAATAAAAGAGTTTATTTATTTGCACATGTGAGGAATATATTTAAATAATTAATCTTTATTTATTTATAAGAGGAACAATTAGTTAATTAAATAAATATTATTTATTTAATTATGAGAGGGAAATAGAATTAATAATTACATAAATGTAATAATTATAAGAAAGAAACACTTAATTAAATAATATGATTATTTAATTAAATATAAATACATAGGGAATAATTAAATAATGTTTAATTATTTAATTACTTTATAGATGAATAACCAGTTTTAACTAAATAAATGTCATTTATTTAATTATGAGTGGAGATTTGATTTACTAAATGTAGTTATTACATGTGTGTAATAATAAAAAAGGGGGAATATTAATTAAATAATATGTTTATTTAATTTATTAAATGAAATAGGAAATAATTAAATAATCTTAATTATATAATTACTTTACAGCAGAATATTTGATGAACAATTATTTAGACATTTAATAATTAAGTAATAAATCAAAATTACTTAATTAAGAAATTGAAGAGAAATGATGAATTTGAACTTAGGATATAGTGGAAAGACACAAATTAATTAAATAATAAAGGTTATTTAATAATTTAAGAAGAATGTTAGTAAAGTTGTTGTGGAAGAGCAAATGACCATTTTTAATTGTCTATAGTTGCTAACTTAATTATTGCGGATTAGCCAGACGAATAGAATGTTCATAGGTCTAGTCAAGATCGGATATTAAAGATATGAGGCCGCGCATAGGGGAGATTTTTGAAGAAGGTCAGTACTTAGTTGACTCCAATTTTCAAAGGATATCATGAAGATTTTAGCGTGATTCAAGGTCAGAATTAGTGACTGGCAGATAGAGCAACAAACATTGCTAACAATAAGATAGAAAGAGGTCAGGTGTGCACAATCAAGTTAGAATTTCATAGCCCGAATCTAGGAGTATGTTTGGGACATACTCAAGTGTCTTCAACATAGAGGGTTTGTACTTCAAAGGTTAGCAAGGCATATTTTTATTGTCTCAAAGACTTATTGATAGTGCTCTTCAGGTTCGGTGAAAAAGAGATGGCAAACCCAATGGATGTGGTGGATTTTTATGTTTGCGTGTTTATCATGATGTTATAGGATGTTCTTGAAGTATGTGATTGATGAGTTGGTGATACAAGTGGATAAGAAGGATCGGTTTGGTGGATTTTTTGATTAATAATAATATTTTTAATATTATTCATGTTCTTCGCCAACTTAGGTGATAAATCATGTTGCACAAGTGCTAAATCATGAAATTTGAGAGATTTGAGATCTCGAGGTAATTGGTATAGGTCATGGATATGATTTGATGGTAATGAGAGATGGATTTGAAACATGAGATTTGGCATGATAATTTGCAGAGATGGTGAATTAGGTTTTACTAACCTAGTTCTTGGTATAAGATGATGAATTAGGGAAAATTCAAGGTGTCGATTGTGGATGCAAATTCTAGAGGTGAATAGAAAAGGAAGAGCCTGATATAGTGGTGATTAGAATTGTTTCAACAAGGGGTCGAATAGATATCTACATTATGCTACATTGCAGTTGTATCAAACACCAGGTAGATGTCATTTCAAAGTTCACAAAATATCAGATCATTGTAGTGATCAAATTGTAAGGCAGTGAGTCTTCCTTGGGGTTGTAGCCCAAGGATTTTTCATTTGAGAAGTGAGCTCTAGGAAGTGAGCCTAAATGTATGTGCATTTCTCATATATTGTAATAGGTTTATACTTCTAACAAGGTATTTTCTTATTGTGGATAATCATCCCTATCGTGATTTTTCCCCTAACAAGGTTTTCACAAAAAAAAATCTTGTGTCAAGCTATGTGGATGAGATTCTCATTTATGGATGCACACATATTTTATTTTCAATTGATCAAATCAGAATCTAGGGTAATTGTGCTTAAGTGTTTTAAGGGTTAATGGCTTAAAGTTTAAAATTTTGGGAACAACTAATTCACCCCCCTCCCACCTCTTAGTTGTCCACTACCATATTATCAAAATGTTTAAGGTTATGGTTGATTGTCAAAACCCTTCCAAGGTTGAGGAAGCTTTTCGAAACCCTACGAAATATTTTTGGGCTTTGGCCTATTATTGGTGCAGTGGGAACATATCCTTGTCGAGTTTATATTTCTAGGCTACCAATGCTTTGTTGTTTGTATGGTTGTTGGCTGATGATATTTTTTTATGTTGCCACCATTTGTTTGTGGATTCCAAATCCCACCAAAATCTAATTTTTAAAGGGTTTTGGGTCCCTTCAAAACCAATTTGATGCTTAATAAAAAACAAATAGTTGTTTTTAATAAAACTTTGAAGCTTAGTGTTGACACTATAATGAATTGGGGATTTATTTAAATAAACAATCTTGGGAATGATTACATATTTTAGAAAAGAGTCTTCATTTATATTTGTATCAAAATTATTTATAATTTTATTATTAAAATATATAGTAAAAATGTCATTCTTATTTAAATTGAGGAGAGTTTAAAACTAAAATACTTATCAACAACCCCTCTTTGTGATAATTGTCATTGAAACCTCGATACATACAAACATAAATAATATAAAAAAATACATAACATATATAAGAAAATGTTAATTTATAAAATAAAAACTAAAATTGGATCTAAATTAAAATCGCAAGAATCCTCTTATGATCTTTCTATAAATCTTATGCAAGCTCATATTCCTTATATCAATCTTATGTAATCCCATCCTCTTCTCAAAAAATATGCCTCATCGTTCCTCAAACACTTGACTCATTTTTCTAAATACAATTAGGTTGGTCTAAATTTTTAATTTCTATTATATTCTCATATTTCTTCAATTACTATTTTTTATTACTCTAAAGTTTTTATTCTTCACTTCATCTTCATAAGAGAAATTCTTCTAGTAGATATGGATATATTATTCCACCTTTTAGGCATTCTAAACCTCTAAAGGATCAAAAATATCAAATGAAGATTTCCTTTGTTTGGTTTAAGCTCTCTCCTCCCCATAAGAGCTAGTCTTAAAGAAGATTTATATACATGGTACCACCTTCTAAGCATTCTACACTTTTGAAGAATCATAAAATATGAAATGAATATTTACTTCACTTGGTTTAAGCTCTCTCCTCCCCATAATAGGAACTCTTGTAGTATATATACATACATGATACCACCTTCTAAGAATTCTACACTTCGAAAAGATTAGAAATATGAAACAAAGTTTTTGTTCATTTGGTTAAAGCTCTCTCCTAGCCATAAGAGCTACTCTTCTAGTAGATATACATATATGATACCACCTTCTAGGCATTTTACACTTCTAAATGATTAGAAATATCAAATCAAGATTTCCTTCATTTGTCTTAAGTTGTCTCGTCGCCATAAAAACTATTTTTCTAGTAGATATACATACATAATACCACCTTCCTAAACATTCTAGACTTCTAAAGGATCATAAATATGAAATGAAGATTTTCTTCATTTGGTTTAAGTTCTCACCTCCCTACAAGAGCATCTCGTCTAGTAGATATAAATACATGATACCACCTTCTAGGTATTCTACACTTCTAAAGGATAAAAAATATGAAATGAAGATTTACTTTGCTTGGTTTATGCTCTCTCCTCCCCATAAGAGCTACTCTTTGAGTAGATATACATACATGATACCACCTTCTATATATTCTACACTTTTGAAGGATTAGAAATATGAAAACTAAGATTTTCTTCATTTAGTTTGAGCTCTCTCTTCCCCATAAGAGCTGCTCTTCTAGTAGATATAGATACATGATGCCACCCTCTAGGCAATCTACACTTCTAAAGGATCAAAAATATGAAATGAAGATTTACTTTTCTTGGTTTATGTTCTCTTCTCCCCATAAGAGCTAATCTTTGAGTAGATATACATACATGATACCACCTTCTATATATCCTACACTTTTGAAGGATTAGAAATACAAAAAAAATAAGATTTTCTTCATTTAGTTTGAGCTCTCTCTTCCCCATAAGAGCTACTCTTCTAGTAGATATAGATACATGATGCCACCCTCTAGGAAATCTACACTTCTAAAGGATCAAAAATATGAAATGAAGATTTACTTTGCTTGGTTTATGTTCTCTTCTCCCTATAAGAGCTACTCTTTGAGTAGATATACATACATGATACCACCTTCTATACATTCTACACTTTTGAATGATTAGAAATGCAAAAAATAAGATTTTCCTCATTTAATTTTAGCTCTCTCATCCCCATAAGAACTACTCTTCAAGTAGATATAGATACATGATGCCACCCTCTAGACATTCTACTCTTCTAAAGGATCAAAAATATGAAACAAGGATTTCCTTTGTTTGGTTTAAGCTCTCTTCTCTCTATAAGAGCAACTCTTCTACTAGATATGCATACATTATACCACCTTCTAAGCATTCTTTTGAAGGATCGAAAATATAAACTGAAGATTTCTTACATTTGGTTTAAGCTCGCTTGTCTCTTTGATTATATATACATATTTGATACCACATTTTCAACATCCTAAACCATTGAAAGATCAGAGATATGAAATGAAGATTTCTTCCATTTGATATAAAATCTCTCATCCCCATAAGAGCTACTCTCCTTGTAGATGTACATACATGGGACCACTTTCTAAGCATTCTATACTTCTGAAAGGTCAGAAACATGAAATGAAGATTTCCTCCTTTTAGTTTAAACGAATGGTGGAGGTTGTAGAAAGACAGGTTGAAAAAGGTGGTTTAGTGTCAGATCCTATTCCCAAGTAGCCCGGAGGACAATAATGACTTTGTTGTCATCATATTCCTACGTAATTAAGCTGAAGTGAACTGTGAGAGATGTCATTTTGTCGCAGGCGATTAAGCTTCAAATCAAACCAGCTTGTTTCGCCATAACATATAAATAATGGGGTTTTGGAGAAGAGAATGCCCAAATATTGTACTACAAGAGCACGCTCCTTCCACACGTTGAACGTGGACAAGAATTTTGGCAGGGGTGAGCGTACAAATGATTAACAGAGCTTCGACAAATAAATTTCTGGATAACAGATGGATTACATTGAAAGTAAAAGGGTTGGGATGTTTGGTCGGTTTGTCTTGTCTTTTGGCAGTCTTCCTATAAGGTGAAGATCTTTGTTTTTGGGTTTGTCTTCCCATTAAAATCTTTTTATTCCTTCTAAACAACATTTCAACTATCTTTAGTTTATAATAATAATTGAAAAGTCCAATAGAAAAGTATTTTTTAAATTTCACAATGAAAATTTATAATCTAAAAGAAGAAGAATGAAAAATAAAATTAACCATTTCCCTTTTCATGTACCTTTCTTTTTTTTGGAAATTTTATAATTTTTAACTCCTCAATACATAAAAATATAATATAATATAATATTCTTAATAAAAAATAATGTTAAAATAGTTTTAAATTTTTTATATATATTTTTGAATGTACGTTTAAGCTAATATTTTTAAATTATATTTTTAAGTTTGCTAATAACATGTTTAACATATTTTATTTTATGTATTCTTGAATTGAATCTTATATATTGGATAAGTAAATAATATAAATTTAGAGTATTATATTTTTTTCTTCAAAATAAAAAATACTCTCTCTCTCTTTCTCTCTCTCTCTCTCTCTCTCTCTCTCTCTCTCCAAAACATTTATTGTACTATTATGATAAAAGAAGTCATTGCAAGAGTCCTCCTTTCATTTTTTTTACTTTTGCACATTTTTCTCTCCTTTTTTTAGATAAATTTTTCCCATGTGGTTTTTGTCATTTGTCCGGTTGTGAGATATTGTGTTGTTTGTACATGGATTCCTAATCAAGCCTTGTTATCAAAAACCACTCATTCATGCATTCATCATTAGCTCTTTATCTATTTTTTATGTTAATCTTCAGGGGTAGGGTGTTAGAGTAATTAGGACATTATCTAATCAACAATATAAATAAATCTTTTATTACTTTATTCACTTAAGCTAATATTAGGCTCTCCTTTTTTTTTGTAAAAGGTGGCAACGCCACTTAATATAATATCTTATTAATATAAACTGGTTCAAAGAGCTCCCGGAGAAAAGAACCAGAAGAAAAACTATGATCCTTTCTCAATAATATAAAATAAGAGTATGAAGTTTAAATACCTAATAAAACTAAAATTACCCTCCGCTAGCTGCAGCTAGGTACATTTATAACTGATGATCCTTCAAAACTAACAAATCCTAAACCTTACTATTACAATGGGCCCTTAGGCTTTATACAGAAAACTCGTACGTATTTTTGCAACTATTCATCATGCTATATTTTTTAAAATGCATACAAGATATATAAATTTGCAAAAAGAAGAGAATTCCCCAAAAAATATTTCTTCTTCTTTAAGTCTTTGCACTAGCATATTGATCCTTATAACCTGCTTGGAACATCTGCAAAACCAAAAACTCAAGAAAAGTCCTTCAAAACTACCAAGAAAGTTAGTCCTCCATAAAAATGTTGCAGCTTCACCAGATCCTAATTTTAGGTTGAGATCAAGAATAGGTCAAGTAGAAATTGAAGCAATTTGTAAAGGGGCTTCAGATGGAGTAGGCTTAGCATTGGAGGGAGTAGAGTCTTTCTCCAGAAGATCTAATAGAGTAAATACAACCTGGTGAATTCCATTCACACTCTCCTTGGTTAAAAAACTACCAAATTGCTGCAATGATGCTTTCACGGGTCTGAAGGACTAGCATTCTAGAGCCTTTTTTATGCTTTCAAGAAACATGTAAACCCTATGATTATTCAGCATCGAATGATGGTAGAATACACCACTAATGAGGGCAGCACAACCCCAGAGATCATATTTCTAGATGGCCTTATGTAATTTATTACCATGTAGAGAAATTCAGGCTTCACATAATTATTTACAATCAAATCCAGAAGGAAGGGAGACTGTAGAAGGTATAGTGCATTGGAGATAAAAACCGAAAGGATTTGAGATGGAAATATAATATGTTTTCAAGTGGGAAAGACGATATCAAAGCCAACAATCCTTTTCATGCCACGAAAGATATGTGGTCGTTCATAGAGAAACATAGATGCCAACATTTCATCATTTATGCAGCCTACAAACAGTTTTTTCCAGTCTTCAACTTCCAAAATTACCCTATAATTACAGGGATAATATTAGGCTCTTTTTATTTTTATTAGATTAAGCATTATTTAGCACATATTGTCTCATACATTATGACATGTATATCACTCAAGATCTCTTTTAATCTTTCTAAAAGGTTTAATCTAGGCTTTCATTATTTCTTTCTATAATGATTCACTATATTCATTTATATCATTTGATTCTTTTGTGCATCAATACAATTCTCAAGTTCTTAGACAAGTCTATCATTCTTGGTCTTCATTTGTGATAGGGAAATCAAGTTTATGTTTTGATTGCAAGTCATTCATCGATTTGTAGGGTTGAACAAATAATTTCACAAATCCTTCTTTCTTAATATTTTTTTTTTGTTACACAATATAATCTTTCAATACACCTTAGTAGTACTATTAAAAAAATTTAACAATCATTTTTAATCAATTTACCATGATAAAAGCTCACATTATAAATAATTATGTTAAAAATTAATAATTTTAGTCTAACATAAGTTAATAAGGAATTCAAAACTTTATCATAAATTAAAATTATCATTGAATCATAAAGAGACTAGGAATGAGAGACATTACATCCTTCTCTTTAGCACTAACATTAGCCTCAACAATATTTGTATTCAAAGATGTATAAATCAATGTAAATATTTCAATAAAAATTAATTAATTAATCTAATAACTACATAATCAAGAAATTAATTTAAATAAATTGACAATTCATATGTACACATCAGCATAGAACATTTATAATAGAATATTTTAAAAATAATATTTTTTTATTGAGAAAAAAACAAAATAATCCTAAATTTTAAAAGTCCTATAAAATAAAATAAAAATTTATAAAAATATTGCAGGTGATGCAGATTCGAGAATAAACCAAATGACTATAGTTTTTCTTAATTAAAATTTATGGAATTTAATCATCAAGTCAAAAAAAAACAAAAAAACTTCAAGTCATAGTCCATTCAAGTATTTTTGATAAAATGCCAAAAATAATTAATCAAGATTAAGTTCTAAATCTACTTTCTTTAGGGATTATAGATAAAATTGATAAATAATTAAGATTATATTATCTTGAACTTCATTGTTTTCTTTTTAAAAATGATAAGTAACATAATTTATAACAGTAATGTTAATATAATCTATTGAACATTGATCAATTTATTAAATGAAATGAACATATTGCCTCCTAAAAATTCCATAACATATATATTCTTAATATAGAAAAGAAGTTAAGATTACACATTAAAAAAATAACTTAAATATAAAACTAACATGGCAAGGTTCAACAATGAGTAAGTAGTATGTAATAACATATACATCACAAGCCACCAAATTCTATTATAATAATCAATACATCATCAACAAGGAAAATAAACCTTTCACTATATAAATTATTGCATATAAAGAGTATACAAATCAATAGAAGACTAACAAAAAAAAGAATCCTAAATTCCTATTGATGAAGGTATACTTTATCAACATTTCAAACTTAACAAAATAAAAAATAATAGCATAAAAAATCACAAGGAAATACAATTTTTTTTTACTTTTATTGAAACAAAATTATAGACTCAAAAATTACAAAGCTACAACAATATGGACTTAACTCATTAAAAGTAAATCACTTTCTAATAAAATTCTACAATTCAAAGCCATAATTAACAATTATAGAACTATCATTTGTAAGCTTTATTTGCCTACTTATTTGCCACCATTAACCACGTTAAGATATTTTGAAATGCATAATTGTTCATTTCCTAGCCAAAAAGTGTTTTTATTTGAAAATTGAATTATGGTAGAACAAATTTCAATAGTCATAACATTTGATTTAGATATCCAACTATATTTAATATTGTTTCATTGGAAATTTTGTGAATAGATCTACAACATCAAAATATCTATATATATTTTTAAAGCAAAAGTGCAAGCCACTGATATATATTAATAATGAAAATTGGTTCAAGAACTCCTGGAGGAAAGAACCAGCAATAAAACCTTCATTCCTTTCTCAAAATTACAATTTAAATTTGAAAATACCCCCTAAAATACTACCTTCCCATAACTCCTCTACAACATTTAATTCCCAAACAACCCAGGTATCCATGATACATAGAATTGGCATTCAATGATGGGCACCATTTAAAAGCCCATAGTCTACATATACAATGCACAAAGATAACTTACTTGAATACCAAAATCGGGCTCCATCATACAACCCCTTAGGGCCCGTTTGGTTGCACCCCATAACCGGGTTATGCCGCCCATAACCCGGTTATGGGGTGCAATTCTCTGTTTGGATGCCCTTTTTGAGAATGGGAATGTGGATTTCTAAGACCCCATTTTGCC
>MU226986.1:2700844-2729440 GCA_018584345.1 Thuja plicata
AACAATGAATAAAGATATGCTCAACACTCTCTTCCTCCTGCTTGCACAAATAACATCTATTCACTATGCTCATACCTTTCTTTCTAAGATTATCAGTAGTTAAAATTTTATTCTGCATCATAATCCACAAAAAAACATTGATTTTTGATTGTCATTAGGTGATTGTCTCCGGGATTAGCTAAAAATATTGCAACAATACCAATTGCTAATGCAATATCAAGTCTGGTGTGAACAACATATTGAAATTTTCCAATCATGGATCTATAGTTGGTCTGCTCTACCTCCTTTGAACCATCATCCTTAGATAATTTTTGTCCAGTACACATGGGTGTTCCAACAGGTTTGGAATATTCCATTCCAAATTTCTTGAGTATCTCCTTGATATATTTTTATTGAGTAATGTAGATACCATTCTTCATTTGATTAACTTGTAATCCAACAAAGAATTTTATCTCACCAAACATAGACATCTCAAATTCGTTACTCATAGCTACAGAGAATGCTTTTCATAAGTCATCATATCTAGTGAATAATATGTCATCAACAAATATCTATGCTAACAATATTTTGTTTTGTGGTCCTTATTTGATGTATAGGCTACTGTTATCATTAGTTCTCTAAAATCCAATATTTACTAAGTAACCATGTAGTCTTTCATACTAGGCTCTGAGTGCTTTCTTCAGTCCATACAATGCTTTGTATAGCTTGCAAACCATATTCTTTCTGCTATGATCAATGAATCCTTCTAGTTGTTTAATGTAGACTTCTTCTTCTATGATTCCATTCAGAAATGTAGATTTCACATCCATTTGATACTCTTTGTATCCTTTATGTGCAGCATATGCCAGAAGAGTTCTGACTCCTTCAAGTCTTGCAACAGGAGAAAAATTTTCTCCATAATCAATACCCTCCTCTTGATCATATCCTTTACAAACTAGTCTAGCCATGTTTCTAGAAACTTCACCATTTTCATTCATCTTATTTCTAAAAACCCACTTGGTTCCAATCACATTCTTGTCCTTTGGCCTGGGCACAAGAGTCCAAGTTTTGTTCTTCTCAATCTTCTCAATTTCTTCATTCATTGCCTCTATCCAACTTTCATCTTTCAATGCATCTTTAATAGTTCTAGGTTCAAATTCACTTAGTAAACATGTACCTTTTATTTTGTTCCTTGTCATTACACCTTCTATCTGATCTCCAATTATTTTCTCAGGTGCATGATGCCTTCTAACATATATAGAAAGTATTGGATCCTTTAGTCTTGATTCTGGACTTGATCCACTAGGTCTATCATTCTCAGACATTCTTTCATGTTCTTTTGTCTGATGCTCGGGTTCCACTCTTTTTGACTTGGGTCCCTCTATCCGTGACTCGAGTTCCTCTATCTAAGACTCAGTTCGCTCTATCTGTGACTCAGTCTCTTCTACCAACAGCTCGGGTTGCACAGTTTGCAATGCAGGTTGTACAGTTTGTGTTAGTATATTCGGTGGTTAACAGTTCTATTATCCAATCACCATCTCTCAAGTCATAGGCATAGTATCAGGTTTATGATACACAAAGTTCCTGTAGTCTTCAGGATATTTAATGCTTTTCTCTTCATATATTTTTGCAAACTCATCAATCCTGACATGTACACTTTCTATGACTTTATGAGTAGTAAGATTCAGACATTTGTATGTTTTTCTTTTACATGAGTAACCTAGGAATATTCCTTCATCAATTTTTGCATCTAGTTTTCCATTTCTTGCTTCCTTCAAGATATAAAATTTACTTCCAAATACTTTGAAATAATGAACATTAGTTTTATAGCCATACCATAATTCAAAAGGTGTCTAGTTACTACCTTTCTTAAGCTGAACTCGGTTCAAGGTGAACACTATAGTGCTAATAGCCTCCTTCCAGTATTTGGCAGCAATACTCTTTTCAATCATTAGGGTTCTGGCACAATCCATAATGGATTTGTTTCTTCTTTCTACTATTCCATTTTGTTGTGGTGTACCAGGACCAGATACCTCTCTTTTGATTCCCCTTTCATTATAGAATTCATTGAACTCATTAGAAATGAATTCTCCTCCTCTGTCAGATCTTAGAATTTTCCTTTTCAACTCTTGCAAGATACCATTTGAATTTCTGAAAAGCTTCTGATATTTCTCTGAGAAACATGGTAGTCATCATTCTAGAATGATCATCAACAAATAGAATAAAATATTTCTCTCTAGTATAGCTTGTTGTTCCAATTGGGCCACAAAGGTCAGTGTGTACCCATTCCAAGATTTCATCAGTATTGTAATTCTTTCTTTTGAAACTTGTCTTGCTCGTCTTTTTGATTTGACATTGTTTGCATGTTGTGAACTTGGGTTTCTTCAAAATAGGAATACCTATGAGTCTCTTGTTTTTTCTTATGTTTACCATATTATCAAAATCTACATGACACAACCTTTTATGCCATAGCCAACTTTCTTCTACTTGTGCAATGAAGCGTGAACCTTCAGTGAGGTCAAGATAGAATAGATTACATTTTGTTTGCATGCTAGTTCCTACTAGGTTCCCTTTACCATCTAGCAACTTGGTCTTACCATTCATGAATTCTACCTTGAATCCAATGTTGTTCAACTGTGCTACACTGAGTATATTTTTCCTTGGTCCTTCAACCCAATAAGAATTATCACATTTGATTCTTTATGTCAGAGCAATGCAACCTTTTCCTTTCACATAGCAGGGTTCATCATTCCCAAAACTGACACTCCCACCATCATAGCATTCAATATGTTCAAATTTTGTCTTATAACCAGTCATGTGATGAGAATAACCACTATAAATTATCCATGTGGCATTTTTACTGATATGTGAGAAAAGTGTTGTCTTTTCATCTTCTTCATCTGAATCATCCTTAATAGAAATATAAACCATTTCATCTTCTTCTTAATCATTGCCAGAATCCTTAGCAATATAACAAGACTTCTTACCTTTGTCCTTGTAGCTCTTTTAGTTCTCAAAATATTTCTTTCCTTTTTACTTGTTGAAATTTTTCTCATCTTTGTCTTCTTTGTTCGGACACTTGGCAGCAATGTGACCAACCTCATTGCATCATAAACAAATCAATGGAACTTTACCTTTGTATTTTCCTTTGGCATTTTTCCTTGCAAGTAATGCTTCAAATATATCTAGATCTTCATCATCGGATTCATCATCACTATCACTTTCAATCTTCTTCCCTTTTGATTATTTTTCCTTCTTACCAAGGTTTAATTGTAGACTCAAGATTGTTAGAGCTAGGAGAATAATTGTCAAAGTTGTCCAGCTCAAAATTTGTAAGCCTTCTGAATAATGTATCTAGAGTTATATCTTTATTACACCTCATCTCTTGAATAGTTTAAACTCTAATCACATAGATAGGAAGTAAAGTTCTTAATACATTATTGACCACTCTTATATCTTCAATTATTCCTCCTACAGCTCTGATGGCACTCACAATATTCTTGTTTCTTTCACTATATCTTGTAATGTCTTCTCCTTCTTTCATTTGCATCTGGTCAAATTGTCCTTTGAGACCTTCTAATTTGGCTCGCTTTAAATTTGCATCTCCTCCATGAATGTCCTATAATTTCCTATCATATGCTATAGGGAAGTCCTTGACTTCATCAAATTCTGAGTAGGTGAGTGAAGAAGCTGTATCAATCATCATTATGTTATGAAGCTTCTGTTCCATCATTTGATCCACAGTCATAGTCCATGTTGGTTCCACATATTTTTTTGTCCAAAAATTGAAAACTAGCATCTCCAATAGTAGATAGATGTAGTTTTATCAGCTTTTTCCATGCAAGGAAGTTGTCTTTGTTTAGCTTTGGGATCTCTCTTCTGTAAGAGATCTCTGATATTTAGCTTAGGCCTTGAAACCATTTTCTGAAAGCACTTGATGCTCTGATACCGATTGTTTGAAATGAGATAAGTAACTGAGAGGGGAGGGGTAAATCATTTACTCCTAAACAAATCCCTTATCCCTTAGATGTCTTAAGAAATATAATACTATTACTCGGTTAATTAAGATATTCTTCTATAACTTGGGTGTTAAAGAAATCTTTATGATATCCAATGCAATTATATTTTAGTGATTAAGTGTACAAACATAAAGCATGAAACAAACAACATATACATAGGTGACACCAAGATTTAACATGGAAACCCAATATGGGAAAAACCACCAATGTAACTAGTTACTATTTTTCACTCTTCTGAAGTGAGTCCTGTTAGGAACCAACCCTGTTAAAGGTTACAAAACACATTGTTAGGCGTAACCCTGTTAGAGGATTTAAATCACCCTCTGAGGAGTGGAATTTTTAGAGGTATTAAACACTTCAACATAGAAATGATACCTTGTGAGAGGATTTACAAAAAGACTATTAAGTCTACTATGTTAAGAGATTTGAGATCACTGCTACAATTGTTAGAAAGTAACAATGAATTAACCTATATGTGTAAGAAACTATCTTTGCTGATTTAGATCTCTGTTTAGATTATAACTGGATCCTTGCTGATCAAATATTCTATTCTAGCTCCGAGTGTTCTATACTCAATCAGAATCTCATTTGATCTTGCCTTCACTCTTCATATCACAGAATTCCACACTTCTTCTTATACACACTCTTGCACACTTGCACACATTCAATCCAAACTTGACCTTCATATATATGATAAGCCCTGTCAAGTTGGCTTGAATATACTTCTAAATAATTAATAAATCATAATTAAGTTGGCCGCATATAACCAATAAATTATAGAGTGTAAACCACTATTAGTCGGCTGATGCTGAATAATCAACTCGGTTAACACTGAGTTTCTTTGATGCCCGATGATGACTGAAATGCCCGAGTGACTCGGTCAACACTAAAAAAATATTTCCATTCACTAACTATGCTCGGTCTTGTATATGCTAAATATGGCCTTCTTACTTAGCCATACACTCCAACATGGTCATTGTTCATTAGTCACATACAAGAATGGATATGAAATCATCCATCTTGCATGCCTGCGTGATTCGACCTGTTGCCTCCTATCTAGCTGGGGTTTTGAATAAGCTCTTAGTGTTTGAGATTCCAACAACCATAGACCATTACTAGAATGGAGGATTTGAGCTAATGTGTAAATGTAAAGCTATCCTAGAAATGAGAGATATTAATTTATTCTAGAAATAGATGTGCAAATCTATTCTAGAAATAATATACAAAACCTGATTAACCTACAAATGAGTATGAAATTAATCTATAAATGAGATATTAAACTAAGAATAACAAAGATACAAGATAATCTAGAAATGAACAATGATTATTCAAATTATGATTTCTTGAAAAGAATTTAAACTATGAATGATCGATCTATCATGCTATTAATCTATTGCAACAATTCTAATAACAATGTATTCAATTAGAAAACTAGCAAAGATTAAAGATTCAAATAACTTCAAGACTACAAATTCAAAAGACTAGCTTGAATGAGAGCTGAGAAAGTTCTTTTATAGACTGAGAGTTCGTTCAGAATAGCAAGTTTCCTTTCAGAGAAATAGTTAACTCTTGAAAATCTAGTTCAGAATAGTAAGTTTCTTTTGAGAGAAATAGTGAATTTTTGTCTTTTTGAGTGAATGGAGTAGTTAACTAATTTGTTGCACTTTTGAATCTCAGTCAACTCAAAGTTTCCATTTCTAAACTGAAGTGAGGATTTTGGAGAGATTATTTGATTAAATAAATGAAATATGACCCCATAAATGCATTTTCTCAATTATTTGAATAATTAAATTCAATTATTGAAATGAGGATATTTATTTAATAATCAAATATTATTTAATTCCTTTTTATGTATTTTAGCTAAAAGAGTGAATTTAATTTAATTAAAGTGCTAGGACTTTGTAATTAAATTAATTTGATTATAGGGTTTATTCAGCCAATTATAATTAATATTTAGAAATTAAATATAGTATGTGATTAATGCAGATTTAGGATTTTCTGCATTTGACATTTAAGACAAGTAGAGTCAGTTGAAACTCAGAATTGCCTAGTACAATAGGACTTTGATGATTCAGAAGATTGATAAATGCAACAAAATTGGTTAGGGTTGCAAGATGCCAATTTTGGGGTGTTACATTTTGCCCCTCTTTGAATTGATGTGCGAGCAGCGCATTGATTCAAAGAATGGCCTGATGTCTGAAGCATAGAAGAATAGTTGAAATTGATTTTGAGAATTGATGATGTTTTTAGAGCTATCTCTAGAATAGAGCTTAACCCTCCGAAGTCTAGGTTAGATTGTCGAGACGTTGATTAGATCAAGTTTTTGAGGGTCATTTTGAGTGCTATCTCCAGAACGAAGGTTGATCCTCAGGAATCTGAGTTAGATTGCTCAAATACCTAATAGATTTCTACCATTCAAAAGATTGTCCTCAAAGTGAGGTTCAATCTTCAGAAGTCAGGGTTAGATTGCCCTAATACCTGTCCATTTGAAAGATATTCAGTAGAGATTTTTAGGTTAGATTGCCCAGATACCAACTAGATCGAGTTCAGAATCATCTCCAAAATGAAGCTTGATTTTTAGGAGCTAGGGTTAGATTGCCCCAATTCCTAATAGATGATATTTTGAGAATCGTCTCCATAACGGAGCTTGACCCTCAAGGACTTGAGTTAGATCGCTCAGATACCAATAATGAGACTTCAAGAATCATCTCTAGCATGAAGCTCGATTCTCAGGAATCAAGGTTAGATTGCCCCAACACTTAATAGATGACAAGATATAAGGAACAAAGATGCCCCTAGTGATTCAATATTGTGGAATACCTAGTTTTGATTATGAAATACAAAAATTGAGCATGCCCCAAGTGATGAGATACCCCTAGCAATGAGGATTTTTGAAAGTTAGATCAGATTGATTAAAATATATTTGAAGTGATTCAATGATGTAATCATCCTGCCCCCTCGGTAGAAAAATAGAAAGATGACACATCATAATGAAGATTGAAAATGATAAATCACAGATAGATGTTGAATCGGAGGTCAAGAAGAACTCAAAACATATTACAAAAGAATCTGGAAGATTCAAAAGCAATTTTGAGCGAATTTGAGGTCTGATTGACCAAGTTTGACTAGGGTTGACTAGAGTTGACCATAGTTGAATTTTGATGAAAAATTATCTAAGATTTGAGAAAATGTTGATTGGATATGATTCTGACAAGAAAGCGACGTCAGAAATTTGACTGCACAACTGTCAGATCACGTTGGTCCCGAAAAATTTAAAATGAGATTTTGAGCTATATAGGAGTGTCAGCTTTCAATTTCGATCCAAAAAATGGATTCAAAGCGGTCGATTTAGCCAAGGGTGAAATTTTCATGCAAAATGGAGCACTTTTGAAAATTAGGTCAAAATCTATATATGAGCCAAAAGTATCATTTTCAAATCATTTGCATCCGTTGAATTTTGGAGAGAAAAGAACTCTGAGCGAAAATGGTGGTCCCTGTGAGTACTCATCGATTTGAGCGATCTAGGCATCATAGTTGGCTCGCAGTATATGGGCCACCGGTAAGTGATTGATTACCTCCTTGTCAAGTCAATTTTTACCGCTTTCCATATAGTTTTTCAATGTTTTTCACCTTGTTTAGAAAACAACCTACGGGTTCTCGCGTGAAGAACTAGGTTCTTCGTGCAAGCTGATGGGAAAGCTCATGCTAGAAACTGCTAAAAAGCAGTCCCTCACGGGTATCGTTGGGTATCCTCACGCGGGAGGGTACCCACATCTCGCACAAGAAACCCTTGGAAAGGAGGTTTTCTCACGCGAGCCGACACAAAACTTTGTGCGAGCCTAAACTATCGCACGCAGCGAAGAACTTCTTCGCCCAAAGTTTTGCTTCTTCGCGCGGAGAGAGAATAGCAGTTTGAGGCTAGAATGAATCTGCGTCATGTCTAGTAGCATTTGCGTTAGCTTTGTAACTATATTTAGGATGTCTACTTAGCTTTATTTCTCAGTTTTGCATTGATATCTTGAATCATAAGTGGAGTACTGATCGTGCGTTGTTGTTTGAATGTCTTGTAGGTTGATTTCCCAAACATTTCTTTTAGATCACACCATCCAGCCATCGGCAAGATGATTGCGCAGTTAGATGATGCCAAGATCATGCATATAGATGCATTGGGATTGTCACATCTCTGTGAGATACCCTACATTTAGGTTAATCGTAGATTACTAGGAGCATTGGTCGAGTGTTTCCATTCGGAGACAAACACTTTCCATCTTCCACAGGGCAAGCTCACAGTGACCCCAGAAGAAATTTATAGGATACTGAGGATCCCCTTCCATGGTCCTCGGGTAGAGTATGATGTGTAGTTGTGGCCAGGTACAGCAGCGTTGTGAGAGATCTTACAGGATGAGCTGGTCATGGGTAGACCCATCCCACAGGAAGAGTTGATCATAGATTATGGGCCCGGGCACCGATTGGTCATGGTTTTGGCAGCATTCCTGGGATTTTATCTGATGTCAGATCATGGTCAGCATGGTTTTGAGTGCGGTTGGGGCAGGATGTTGCAAAGGATGCTGGCGACGCCAGTTCATTATGGATGGGGTCAGTGCATGTTGGCCCACATATATCATGAGATGCATGAGATCTCCCATAGAGAGGCGAAGAGCATGGCAGAAAGAGTCTTTGTCTTACAGGTGTGGGCATGGGAGCACCTACCTGTCACCTAGCCCATTTGTGATGATCTGAGGCAGCCACTTGAGCCTTACATATATAGGTACAGGGGTTTGATTACCTAGCCCGCGCTGGGTAAGATAGAGCAGTGGCGGGCATAGTTAGATGATCTAGTAGTCATAGTATGGTGACCATGGAGGATGACCGAGGCATGGGACGATGCCAGAGACAAGCTTGGTTATATGTTTTTCTCATGGTCACTGATCGGTCGGTCAATCGCAATAATCAAGAGATTCCCTTTGACACGGGTGTGGAAAAAGTTTGGCCTACCACAAGATATCTCGCAGGCTTACTGTTTGTATGCCCGCTTTGCCGATGAGGTGAGGAAGGGTTGGTTAGCGCGGCTGGATCAGGGTCACAATATGATAGATGCATGGTCAGTAGTACTGACACATTAGGATTATATGGTGGGGGTGCTAGATGATGGTATGACACCAGCATATAGGGAGTGCTTTGCTAGCCATTTGTTCCCCTGATTCATAGATCCAGTAGGTATGGGTGCACCTGCACAGGTAGTGCATTCTTAGGTACCACCTCAGTAGGTTCCACTGCCCCCTCCATACCAGATACTACAGCCACCACCATAATAGGAACCATAGCAGGGGCCATGGACACACACTATGCAGGTTCCCATCCCCCCTCGATAGATGAGGATTGATCCCAGTGATAACAGCAGTGGGAGACTAGAGAGACATACTCGATGGAGGATGCCTACATAGTTAGCTAAGCAGCAAGAGTAGAAGTAGGAGGAGCCAATGCAGGAGGATCCGGTGAAGCAGGAGAAGCCTGTAAAGGATCCAACACATGGTCCAATACCAGGGGACCCTTTATCACAGGCATAGGATGCCCTGCACAGATCAAGGGAGAGAGTCTGCCAGATGCAGTGGCAGATATAGGAGCTATAGATACAGGTGGCTATACGAGATGCTCGGCTTGTGGATAGAGACTGAGAGCTACGAGAGGCCCGAGAGAAGTTGCAGAGGTCTTAGGAGGAACTTCAGGAGTAGACACAACATCAATCCTCTCGAGCACCTTATTATTATGCAACATATGTGGGGGTGGTGCCTGATGAGGCAGAGAAGGTACCCATATTTTCATCATATGCGAGAGGTTCAGAGGGTGCCCAGGAACCACCTCTGCCAGATATGCCTCCTCATCCACCTCCACTAGATGATGAGGGGGAGGGCCAGAGCTAGGGGTACCATATTTTGATAGATTAGATCATATGATGTATCTGATGCATTGGCATATTTGTATTGTCTCACCATTTTTGACATAGACTGTGCTCAAGTAGCACCCATTTTGTATTATATTGACACATTGAGAGATATATGAGATCATCTTTTGGTATCATTACATTTCTCATGTTGTACTTTATGATATTTTGTATCTTATGAGATGTGTCTTATATGCGTAGATGCTTAGATGATTAGATGATTAGAATGTATGAAGATGCTATGTATGAAATGCACATGTATATGTATGGATTTTATGAATATGTATGGGATGCACATGTATATGTAGATGTCGCTTTGTATGTATGCAAATGATTTATCTTAATGCACTTGTGAATAGAGATATGTAAATGCAAATGTATATGGTACTAACATCTCATGAAGGTTATCATGATGTATAACAGATGCTAATGAAAATAACTTTTGAAGATCAAGAGCAAGAATCAAACACTTGTGCAGTCATGATGAAGCCAGAACGCTGAAGAAGGACCCCTCTTTGTACAAATCTTGGAGAACACACTGAAGTGATCATTGAAACATTGTTGTGATGCAATTCTAGAATGAAAATGCAAGCCTATGCAAAATACAATCCCTAGGACATGGTTGTTGGACCCATTGAATAGTTGTTATCATAGAGTGTTTTTGGAAGATCGGAGTCGATATAATCCTTACTGGTGCCACTGCGACCATAAGGATATGAATATGACTTTTATTGGATTAGATGTGGGAAACTAACATAAGCATTGAGGCACAACAACTGAGATGACCTTAACATTGTTTCCCATTTGATATAGTAAGAAAACACCAGTAAACAAGCAGAGCAATAACAGTCGAGGTAGTACCGACCTCACCATGGCATACAAATAAAAAAGATCAAGGGATGTGAGGATTTTCTGCCTTAATGCAAGAGTTCTTAATTATCACTTACACCCTATTTATTTGATGTTGTCAGATCATTGGGACCACACCAACAAGCAATAGACAAAAAAAAAAGAGAAACGAAATCAATGAGAACAAGCAGCATACAAAAAGAAGTTCAATATACTTCATTTAGTTTCAAATTTTTCAGATGTGTATGAGTATAGGGGTGTTGAAAAACATCATTGTGCTTGTGAGTGCATTTTTTTTTATTACTATCGATAGAGGTTGTTTATGTTGGCGATATCCAATGTGTGTTGAGAAACATAGATGTATCCTAAGATAGTGTTAAAAACACTATTGATTGTGGTGTTGAGAAACACATGTTTATGTCAGTAGTGAGTTGTCCTTCAAAATGACAAGATTACTAATGAAAAGATATGATTAGATTGGGGACTCGTGCCCCTAGGTAATGGCTGATTACTGACTAGACTCGTGTTGTGAGGAAAAACTCAATTTGGTTACCCCTAGGTGATGATTCTGGATTGATTCAAGTCAGGAGGGTTCTTAAACGAACCAAAGTGTCATGAAAGTGACTAAAAGCTATATACAAGCTGAAGCAAAGGATTTCCAAGACGAAGCATGGAGTACCCCTCCAGCTTCAATGGATTGATGTCAATTTGTAGATATATGTCGTGTGCATGAAAAGATGATCATTATGGTGATAGTAGGCAGACGTAGTGAGAACCACTGGTGACTTACGCGAGAGAGATTCTCAAGTAGAGAAATCAGAGTAGTAGCTAGGAATCAGTAGGTAGACGTAGTGAGAACCACTAGTGAGTGATGCAAGAGAGAGTCTGAAAAGTAATAGGATAGTGCCTCCTAGACCAGGAAGGTTGCCCCTAGAGTATGACTAGTTTCAATCCATGTAAGTTGGTATCTTTAAGGTAACTAAGAGCATGCCTATGAGAAAATGAAAGATGGAAAGTAGGAAAGCAACTTTACAGAGCCAAGTAATGGTGCGATAGATATAGAAATGTGGAACAAGAGGCACCTATTTACCAGGTTTTCACCTTCTTGGGAGAATTTTTTTTTTTTCTACCATGACGCATGTTTGCTAGGTTTTCATCAATGACACTTTTTTTGTATTTTTGTTCTTTTTGGTATTTTTTGATATCGAGTAGATCTCTTGAATAGGTGGATATAGTTGCAGAACCATGGGAAATCTCATTAAACCAGAGCCAAATAAGCCATGTACCCTCGTGACAAGGTATACAAAAACTTATCCAGATGGATTTTGGGGGAAAAGAAGAAGACAACTATTCCCATTACTATCCTTTCTTGTAAGACTAGAAGAATTTGTGAATGAGAAACTTCATCCAACAGGTAGTACACTTCCATTTTTTTGAATTTTTTCAAGACATTTTGCAGTTTTTAGGATTTTTTCAGGACATTACTATGTACATGAGCATTCTAAAGACGTCTTAGTTGTAGAACCATTTTAGATGAAGGGAATTCATCGGCTCCTTGATTTTCTCTCCTTCAGTGGTGGAGAGTTGATAGGTGCCAGACCCAAACACTACAGTGACAACATATGGACCAAGCTAATTTGGTTTAAATTTTCCTTTTTGGACCCGATGTTGTTGATTCTTAGGGTTCTCCCTCAGAACAAGGTCACCCACTTGGATGTCCCTTGGTCGAACCTTCTTGTTGTATCTCTTAGACATTCTCTTCATATATGCTCTGAGGTGATCGAATGCCACTTTCCATTCTAGCTCTTACAGCTGAGATATTCTATTGTCATCATCAGTAATGAGGCCTTTCAGAGAGATTTGCAGAGTAGGAATCTCAACCTCAATAGGAAGCACATCATCCACTCCATAAAACAAAGAAAAGGGGGTGGCCCCTTTTGGTGCTTGTATACTTGTTCTATATTCCCAGAGAGATGGATTGATCCGGAGATGCTAATCTCGTCCAGATTTGTGAACTGTGCGATGCAGGATTTTTAGGATTATTTTGTTTGATGCTTCTGCCTGTCCATTACCCTCAGGATAATAAATGGAAGACCAGTGCTGAGTGATTTTGAAGTTAGAGCATAGCTCCTTTAGATCCTTATTCTTAAACTACCCCCCATTATCAGTGATTATAGCAGAGGGTACACCATACCTGCAGTTGATGTAATTAAGTATGAACATCAGCATAGATTTGTTATTTTCCATGGTGAGAGGTACTGCCTCTACCCACTTGGTAAAATAATTTGTAGCTATGATGATGAACATCTGTCCATTTGATGACGAGGGATGAATCTGACCCACCAAATCAAAGGCCCATTATTGGAATGGCCAGAAAGTGATGAAGGGTATGAGCTCCTTGGCTGGAGCGTGAATAAGATTTCCATGTAGTTGACATTGTTTGCAAGACTTGACATACTGCATAGCCTCCTTTTCCATGTCTGGAAAATAGTAACCATCTCTAATAAGTTTACACACCAGTGTCAAGCTGCTTGAGTGAGATCCACATATGCTTTCATGCACCTCGACTAACACACGCTTAGACTCATCGAGTTCTAAACACCTAAGAAGGGTACCATCTAGACCTCTCCTATACAATTCGTTAGCTATGATGAAAAACTTTGAAGAACTATGGATTAGGTGATGTTTCTCATTCTAGGTGTATGTGTCTTGAACAATTTGGTCACGAAGGTAGGAATAGATATGGTGGTAGCGGGATGAATCATGTCCAATGATGGAAAAAATCATCTAAGATTTAGGGGAGTCATAGGCTGGGTAGCATAACGTCTCCACCATGAATTCATTTCAGAAGTCATTTTCTAGCATCTGTAGCATAGAAGAGAGAGTAGCCATTGCATCATCCGCTTTGTTGTCTTCCCTTGGAATCTATTGGAATGAGATATGTACAAAGTACTTTTGGAGGTCAGCAACCATCTACTTGTAAGCCACTAGTTTTTCATATTTTGTGTAATAAGTATCATTTACTTGATTAATGACCAGTTGTAAATCGCCAAAGATTTTAAGTTCATCCACTCGCCACTTGATGGCAATCTTCATGCCATTGATCAGGGCTTTGTACTTAGAAATTTTTTTTGTACAAGGAAACAACAGCTTGTATGCTTTGGGTAAAGAGTACCTTTGTGGCATGATGAACAGTATCCCAGCACCTGACCCCTGTTGGGTAAATGAGCCATCAAAGAACATAGTCCAGGACCGATCAGTAAGAAGTAATATGGACTCATTTGGAAACTCGATGTTCAATGGTTGATGATCCACAAGAGGTGCCTTCGCCAATTGATCTGCAATGGCTTTCCCTTTGATGGCCTTTCTTTCTACATACTCAATATCAAACTCACTGAGTATCATGACCCATTTTGCTAGTCTACCTATGAGGGTAGCCTTACTGAGTAAATATCTCAAGGGATCAATTTTAGCAATGAGGTGTGTAGTATGAGAAAGCATGTAGTGTATCATTTTTTTTGAAGCAAATACCACTACTAGGAAATCCTTTTCAATGATGGAATAGTTGCATTTGTATGATACCAGTGTCCTACTGATGTAATAGACAACTCTTTCTTTATTTTCCTAACCTTCTTGAGCTAGAAGGACACCTAATGATGCGTCTGTAGCTGAGATGTAAAGAATGAGTAGCTTCCCATGAATAGGGGGCATTATTATTGGTGGGTTTTCAAGATACTTTTTGATTTGTGCGAACCCCTCATCACAGTATTTATTCCATTCATAAGTCAAACCCTTGTGTAAAGTCTTAGTGAAGGGCTGTGACCTATCAACCAGTTGTGAGATGAAGTGTCGGATAGACCTTAATCAGCCTTGAATTCATCTCATTTGTTTGATGTTACTTGGTGGTGGCATTTCCATGATGGCTTGGACCTTCTCAGGATCCACTTCTATGCCTTTTGTAGAGATAATGTAGCCAAGCAGTTTTCTAGATTTCACTTTGAATGCACACTTCTTTGGATTAAGCCGTAGACTGAACTTTTCCATGTGATCCATTATAGGACCTAGGTCAGCAAGGTGTGTCTTTATTTGCATGCTCTTAGCTAGAGTGTCATCAAAATAATCTTCCATTGTTTTATGCATCATGTCATGGAAGATAGTGGTGACAGCCCTCTAATATGTGGCTCCAACATACTTAAGTCCAAAAGGCATGACATTCCAATAGAAAGTGCCCCATGCATAGGTGAAAGCAGTTTTCTCTTGGTCCTCTGGCACAATTTTTATCTAGTTGTAGCCAGAGAAATTGTCCATTAGTGAGTACATTTTGTAACTTGTTGTCATGTCTAAAATCATGTCTATGTTGGGCAACGAAAAGTCATCTTTTGGACATGCCTTGTTCAAGTCCCAAAAATATGTGCAGACACGGATGGATTTGTCATGTTTAGACACTGGGACAATGTTGGAAATCCATTCTGCATAGTCAATTTCTCTGATAAACCCATCTTTCCATAGTTTTTCCAATTCAGCTTTGATAAGTAATGCAACATGAGGGTGCAATTTTCTAAGTTTTTGTTTTACTGGTTTTACTTCAGGAGCTATTGATAGATGATGCATGATGAAATATGGATCTAAACCAGGCATATTGGAGTATAACCATGAAAATTTTATCTTCTTTTCTTTAAAGAAATCTGTGAATTCCTTGATCTCTTCTGCAGACAAAGATTTAGCCACATGAATGATGTGCGAGTGTTGTTCTGTACCCAAGTTTATCAGTTGAGTCAGCTCAATCAACACTGATGACCATTCCTAAAAATGACTTGGAAGCGTATCAAGTATCCCATCCTCGGGTGCCTCAGAGAGGTTTTCACCCTCAGATAAGTCCTTTATTTTTACTTTTTTGGGCTTTGATACTGCCACAATGTGGTTTTCACCAGCAGAGTGCCTATTCTTTTTTCTTTTATTTTGTGACTAAGATACTTGATATCGGCCTCAGTCATGTTGACACTATCTTTGTTGGTGGAGCATATTAGAGGTTCAATGGTGTTAAGGTAGCAAGATAGAGCATAGTCATCCTAGAACATAAGGACTTCATTTCATGGAGAGGAGGAGTTCCAGTCTATGAGCTCAGGATGGCGGAGTGGAAGAGAGGTGACAGGTTCTAGTGCATTCACGATATAATCATCAAAAGCGTGGACTAGCAAGTCGATACCTAAAGTGATCTCATCCAAAGGCACAATCAAATTCCTTTGACCCCTAGTGCCCATAGTAGAAGACAAGTTAACATCAATGGGATCAAACCCATTTTCCCTAACACTAGACCCTTCACCTATGTCAAGAAGATTTTCATATGTATGCACAATATCTACATCTCTATCAAAGGTGCCTTCTGAAAGGCTTTTGAACTCGTATTCATGGGAGTCTATCTCATCATGAGTTTTCATATCAAGGATGTGATTAAAATCTACTCTTTTCCCCCAGTTTGGATGAGTTCTGTCTAAAACCTTTTCTATGGTCAGATAAGTACCACTTGCATCACCATCTGAGAATAGTTCATCTTGTGTGGCATTGATGAGCGGTTGGATTTGTTCTTGTTGAAACCATTCCTAAAAATGTGGTGGCATGTATAATTCACCCTGATACCCAGGATCGACATTTTTCATTTCTCTCAATCGCTCATATGTTAGTGAAGCGAGTGAAGTGATTTTATCTAAGTCATTGTTAGTCCCAACCATACTGACACATGGTATGAAGTCATCTGGTTCAGCAAAGAACATGGTAAGATCTAGAGGGAGAGGACAAGGGAAGGAATCCTCATAAGATATGCCCTCTAAATTTCCAGTTGTAGACATGCCTTCAGGTTCTGGTTGGTGGTCTGGTTCCAGCACAAATTTGTTTATCCCTAAATGAAATGGGATTTTCTTGAATCCTAGACCTCCACTGTCACATGTTCTACCAACAGCTTCAAGTGGTGCAAGAAATCATTTATGGTTCACACCTATAGGACCATTCCCTTTATAGCCAAAGTGCTTCATAATAGATAGACCCTTTCCATACTGTTCAGGATCTATGTCATGAGGTGGAGTGATGTCCTCAAGTGTATCCTCCCCTTTATAGATCCAAGCTTTGATAGCCCTATTTTCATCTTCCTCCTCTAATGGTGTCATGGCCTGTACAAAGGTGCCACCATATTTTATTTGAGGAGGAGTTGTAGAAGGTTTATTGTCTTCATAAGGTCTCCCATAAGAACGTGGAGACAGAGGTAGAGATGTTATAGATAACACAGGCTCAATTTGATATCCTCCCATGCCAGTGTCTTTGAGTTTGAGAGTGTTTTCCATTTCCTTTAGCTTGGCCTCAAGGAGCCTAGTAGACTCTCTATTGGTGGGAACAAAGCTATCGATAGATTTAGTAAGCATGTTGCAATCATAGCTTGTATTAGTAGGCACAGTCACTTCGGATCCTTGAAAGGGAAATTTTATGCATTGATGATAAGTCGAAGGAACTTCCTACATTTCATGGATCCATGTTCTTCCCAACAGTATTTTGTAAGCTAGAGGAATGTCAAGCACCTGACAGATAACATCCCTTTCAATAGGTCCAACTTAGATTGGTAACACAAATAACCCCTTAGATTTCAGCTCCTCTTCATCATATGCCTTGATAGTGATCTTTTTGTGAGCATCTATGAAATCTTCTCCATAGCCTAACTGAGTAAGGAAGCTAGCAGAGAAGATGTTAAGGCCAGCGCCATTATCTATGAGAACATGACAGACATGCTTTGGGCCAATCATGACCTTGATATGCAAGGGATTATTGTGCGGATGACTCAAAGAATGGTCGTCTTCCTCAGAGAAAGACAAGTAATGAGAGGAGATCAGGTGACCTACCATAGATTGAAACTGGTCTAGATCCAGATATTTTGGAACATTTGCCTGAGTGAGGGATTTATCAAGAATCTCCCTATGAGCAGGGGAGATTTTCAGCAGCTCGCAGATAGTAATCTAAGCGTTGTTTCATTGTAATTGGTCTAGTACGCTGTAATTAGCAGCATTAGGTGAGGGGACCAATTTTGAATACTTTTTGGTAGTGCCAACAGTAGTTTTATCTACAGATGATGCAGATGTAGAAGGCTCAAGGACTTTGAGAATGATCTGTGCATGAGATCAGGTAACATCGTTAGCATGAACTTGAGATTGTTTTGGTTTAGAGGGATAGGGTGTAGGCCCTTCTAGAATGAAAGGAGTTTTATGCTTAGGAGCATCTTCTCTTCCCTTGATGGTAATGACATTGTAGTACTCTTCATCAATAGGTTCAACCATATTAATGATATTATCATTACTGGTGTACATATAGTTGACCTTGGCATCTGTGTTTTTATCTTTAGAGGATTCACCCTTCCCATAAGGAGGAAAAGGGTCTTTGAATGCCTGATGATTTGAGTTTTTGTTGTGACCTCCTATAGCAATAACCTCACTATTGATAAGGTCCTGGACCTTATGCCACATTTGAATGCAGGTAGCTATCTTGTGACCCTTATTCTGGTGGTAGTCGCAGTACATAGATTCATTCCACCAAGAGGGTCACGGTTGTGGATCTAAAGGACGTGCATTGTCTAGAGGAGTGAGTAATTGGTTGTCCAAGAGAGTCTTGTAAACTGCATCAAGGGGTTCTCCTAGAGGGATGAACTCACACTTGGGTTGAGGAGCCCAAGGTTTTGATTTGGAAAATTTTGAAGGCGGTTTAGTTTGTGTCGCAGCCTGGTCAGTGGCTTTGGCCTCCTGCATAGTGGTCATTTGATTGAATGTAGCCTTTGGAGGCTTGGGAGTCACATTGTCGACAACTCCATCATTCACAACATTCTGGTTCTTGTTGACAAATTTGGATTTGTCTTTACCAGAGGAGGAGGACCCTTTTTTATTATCCTCATGTAGGGTTAGTTCTTCTTTCTTGACCATGAACGTTTCAACTCTCAGAGCTTGTTTTATCATATCATCGAAGGTCAAAGGACCTTGTAGCTATACTTGATACCCAAAATTTGGAAGAAGATTGTCTAAAAAGATGTCAAGCTTTTCAGACTCGGGTATTTTGCGAGAATACTTTGTATAATGTTGTCTCCATCTTTGGAGAAAGTCAAGAAAGGTTCCCAAAGGTTTTTCTTTAAGTTGCAAAGATCGTGGATATTAACCAGATGCTGAATATTATGCAAGAAATGTTGAAGAAACAAGTTGGCAATCTCATCAAAGGTCTTAATGCTAGTAGGTAGTCTAGAGAACCACTCCATGGCTGACCCTCCCAAACTACGTGGGAAGAGACACATGAGGTAAGTTTGATTGTGTATAAACTCCATAGAGAGAGTGAAAAACTCTCTCAGATGATCCTGAGGATCAAAGGTACCCAAGTATTTGTCATACTTGGGAATTTCAACTCCTTTAGGAAAAGGAGGCATGCACAGACTCTTATCGAATGGGAATGGACAAATGCTTTCTAGTGTGAACTGTGTGGCAGGTTTGTCTTTATCCTTCATGAGTTGAAGGAGTTGTTCTTGCATGCTTTGAACTTGTTTTTTTAACCTGGATTTTTTAGTTTCTTCCTCTTGCGTGACAAGAGTATCTACATTGTAGTTTGAGGGTAACTTGGCCTCTTGATTGGCTAGTTTGAGAAGATATTTCTCTTTCTCCTCCTTTAGGATAATCTCCATAATCTTGCAGAAGTTTTTATTGGTACGAGCATCCATGATATCTTCCTGATTTATTTCTGTCTCCTCATCATTAGGGGGTCTTGATAATGGAATTTACACCTGGTTTTGCAGTGATCATTATCTATGTTGTGCTCACCTGATTTATTTTGGTATGCCATCTTGCTAGTATGCAAGTGTTCAGTGTGTACAGACTCAATATGAGGAGGTTGAGTATCTTGAGGTGTTGTACCTATGGGAACTCTTGGTGTGTCAATAGCATCAAGTTCAAGAAACAAATCTTCAAAATTTTGATGTTATTGAAACAATGGATTTCAGACCCTGCTGAAGTCTACTTAGAATGAACATTGGATGTAAGGTCGAATGACAGGGGAGGAAGATCAAGATGATCCCTTGCTAGAGGTAGCCAATGAAGAGGATTGTGAAGATCCTCTATTGCACTCTGACTGTGTGATAAGTTTGTAATGACCTCTTCCTTGGTTTCAAGGTCTACCAATACTTTGTCTAGTGACTCATGAGGGGAATGTGTTGCTGCTTTGAGTTGCAACATTCATAGACAAAGATTATGCAAGGAGAGTGAACTAGGACAATGCTTGGAACTATGTCTCAAGATAAATGCATAAGAGTGCCAAAAGGTGAAGTATACTAGGCATGAGTCGTCAGAGATAAGGATAGAATAGCCAAGAGGTGACTATCATGTTGCAAGGTATGACAACATAGTAGAAAGAGTAGATGAATAAGAGATGAGATAAGTTCAAGCAAGTATCACATAGTTCTCAACCCAAGACATCCAGTTGTAGATTGTGTATAGATAGGAAATAGGTGGATAGACTCCAAATAGAAACTAGATTGAGTTGAGTGACACAGAACAGATAGCAAACAGCTCACTGCTTTTGCAAAATGAGATAGTCTCACGCGAAGAAGTACTTTCTTGCGCAAAGATTCCTACAGGTGCGCGCGAAGATTTGTAGCCTGGCGTGAAGAAACATAGAACTGATGAGATAGAATTGTAAGAAAGTAACAATAGATTAGATGAATGTTGTGTGAAGATTGGCAACACCTCGCATGAAGATTCTCGCTAATTAATGTGAAGAAGCAGATTGCCACACGAAAATTTGTAGAAAAGCAAGCAAATTTTCACGAAAATAGACATTTGAGACAATTTTTTATTGACAAGATTTGATTTGAGACACAGTTAGGACTATTCTCTGACAGAGTGTTCAGCTTGTATATTGTTTTGGATCATTTTAGATTGATAAGTTTGAGTTTGGATTTTTAAGCAATTGTGGCACAAGCAGTACTCTAAAATAGTTCACTCAAGGACAAAGAACTCGAAAGAACAAGGGAGTCTGGACAAGTTTGAACATGTTTGAACATTTGAAGACTCAAGAAAAAACACTCATTTATCCCTAGAAAGAAAATGGTAGAGAAGACAAAATCCTTGCGTCACATCTTATGTGCATCCGTTCACCTCACACAACAGTGTCACCCCCGAGAGGGCGCTCGTATTTTTGGTGTTTCCAAGGACTCAATAGTATATGTTCAAAGGTTACCCTTGAAGCAAGGACCAGTGTCATATGCCACCTTCAAATGTCTAGGTGCATGCCTATGGTGAGAATCTATGGGAGAGAATTTTCCCTCTCCCTACGCAAAGATTATGCCTCCTTTCAGAGGTAAATCGGGTAAGACAACTAGGTAAAATGGTGTTTAGTAGGCTTCTGTTCACATTAGCCTTTTGTGGCCTTGCAAGAAAGGTTGATACATATAGCCACACTGACACCTGAAAGTGTACACCCTTGGAAAGCAAGGTTGGGAGCGACGTCGCTCACTACAACTGACATGGCTTCCTCGAGATGTTTGACATCAAGAATCAAGAGGGAGAAATTAGCATGGCTTTGGATTCTTTCTCTCAAAAAAGATAATTTATTATAGTGGGGTGGAATCACTGGTGAAAGGTGTGTACCCACTTGGGTCATTCCGAGAGGTTCGACTTTCGAAAGGCCTGCTAAAGGTGACTCATACTTGGTTCAGTTTTAAGGGTCTAAGTTTCTAATTTTCCCAAAAGGGAAAAGAGCATACTCCTCTACCTTTATGCCTTACCCAGACACACCAAACATGTTTATCACCGAGCTAACTCCTCTTTCAACAAATCCAAGAGCTTCTAGGTTTCTTATTATCTCAAAGAGAGAATAGCATACTCCCCTCACTAATGGACATGCTAATTGATTCATTACCTTTCCTTTCTCCCTAAAGAGTCAATCCCTTAGCAGCGTCTAGGTATCGAATTCATTCATGGGCATCACTTCCATGTAATGAAGGGCCTAATACCCTATTCTGCTATCAAGATGCTTGAGAGATTATTAACAAGGCACAGATAGAAAACAAATTAATCAAAAGAAGTACAGAATAAAGCTAGAAATTAATTTTCTACCCCACGGTGGGCGTCATAAATGTATATGCTAAACATGGCCTTCTTACTTAGCCATACACTTCAACATGGTGATTGTTCATCAGTCACATACAAGAATGGATATAAAATCATCCATCTTGTATTCTTGCATGAATCAACCTGTTGCCTCCTTTCTAACTGGGGTTTTGAATAAGCTCTTAGTGTTTGAGAGTCCAAGAACCATAGACCATTACTACAACTTAGACTTAAAAAACTTAGGTTTTTGCTTTGGAATTCTCGTAGGACATCTAGATGCAAAATGACTAATCTTGTTGCATGAAAACATTTCAAAGGTAATTTTCCCTCAAACTTACCCTTACCTATCTTTTCTCTTCTGGCAATCAGTGCTATGATTTCATCTAGCTTTCTTTGTTCTTCCTATATTTGTTCCCATTCATCAGCATAGGCTCCAAGTTCTTCTCTTAGATCATTACTGCTCATGCTTTCATTTCCAGGTAAGGTTCTTTTGCTTTTGTGCACGGTTTCTTTGAAGGCTAACTCAACCTTAGGTAAAGTATCTCCCAATTCTGTGGCTTTAAATGTAGTTAGCTTGCCAATCAACATCTCTTTGGTGAAGTTCGGTGTCAAAGGTATGATCTCCTCTATAGCCTGAACCTTGGTTCTATATGCAAGTGTCAATGATCTGAGTATCTTTACAATCACTTCTTCCTCATTGTAAGTTCCTCCAGAGTTCCTAATACCAATAACTACCTCAGTAATTCTCTATGCATATTCTCTGATGTTCTCATCCTCTCTCATCTTTAGTGATTCCATCTTTGTCTTCCATTTCTGTAACTTTTCTTTCTTAGTAAACTTGTCTCCAACATATAGTGCTTCTAGTCTTGTCCAAATTTCATGTGCAGAGTCCAAGTCCTTTGCTTCAGTAAATTCTCCTTCTGATAGTGCACTGATCAAGGATTCTCTTGCTACCATATTTCATGAGAATAGATTATTTTGATCTTCATTGGTTTTCTCTAATTCATCCTCAGTCGCTACCTTTTCCTTCTTTGTTATCATCCAGTAGTCAATTCCCAAACATAGTAAATGTGTTCTCATCTTGTTCTGCCAACTGTCAAAGTTTTTAGGATCAAACTTTGGACTATCCTTCCTGTAGTAAGTCATCTTTAGGATCACCTCAAGATGTTAAACTTTCTCTCTGAGGACCAATAGCTCTGATACAAATTGTTAGGAATAACAGTCCACAAAACAACTGAGAGGGGGGGTGAATTAGTTATAATCTAGATTATTAAACTTTATACTTTAAAAACCAAATTTGTAAATGTAGATGATAACATGCAGTAAATGCCAACACCATAACATAATTTTTTTGTCGAGGAAACCCTGTTAAAGGTAAAACCCCGGTGGGAATTAACACCCACAAATAATGTACTAAGAGTATAGTATCCCTATTAAAATATATTAGCCCTGTTAGGAGCTTGTTACAACATTACAATACACAGTCCTTGTTAGGAGACAGACTCTGTTAGGAGTCAAAGAAAATAGTAGGCTCACTACCAAGGCACACTGCCCAAAGAATTTTAAAGCCACCCTCAAGGATTTACAATTCGAATCAAGTGTATAAACCAAATAAACATTCCAGCGAACTGTCTAATAGAAACTGTCATTGCTTGGTCAGTTCCAATGAATTATCAACTCTGCTTATATCCAGCCGTCAATGAGCTTCGCAGCTTCCACACCTCTCTTTCTTTTTCTTTCTCTTACACACTTCTCCACAAGAAATTATCATTCATATATACCCTCTTACAATAATTCATTAGGTCGACCAGTTGAGCTTTCCTAATACATAATTAACTAGGTCGGCCAATTTAAGGCTTTCCATTATACAAATAATAACATAGACCCTTGTTAAGATACACATGGTATCTAAAACAAGTATACAACATTTACCATCCATTACATATACTTCCAGATCCGTAATTCATGCTCACAATTAATTTCACACGCTACATGTCTGAAGTTGGCCAGGAAATAGGTCTTCTCCAGAATACACACCACAACTAATGTGATCAGTGTCCAAACATCAATCAAACTCAACCCATTACTCTACCATATGTTGGTTTTCCATCAGTAAGCTCACAAATTCTGAAATATCTTTTCCAGAAAGATATACCGGAAACATAGAGACTTGCTCTGTCCAGAATCACAGTTGCAGTCCAGAAATATAGTTTTCCCTAAATCAACTGTAACATCCATAGTATGTAACATAAATCCAAGTGACCTTAGGAATAAGTTCAGAAGACATCCTTCTACACAAATCCAACTTTGATCATTCTGAATCATCCATATAGTGTCCATACACTCCTTCCAATTAAGTAGCCATTTTGTCTTCTCCATAGAAATATATGTTGACATCAGTGACAAAAAATGAATATCAATAGCATGATCAGTAACCGAAACTGATATCATCCAACATTATTTGTAAAAATATACATGTCATATGTACATTCATGAGAACTGGGTCGTTTCCTTGCAATGAAAAATTATGGAGGAAACAGAGATAAACTTTTTGAAAATCAAACACACAAATATTTATCTTTGTATATTAATGTAAATTTGATTTGTACAAATATAGATGTCATATGTACATGCATGAGAACCATGTCAATTCCTTGCAAGGAAAAATTTTGGAGGAAACAAAGATAAAAAAAATTAAAATTAGACACATAAACATTCATCTTTGTTTATTATTGATATTAATGTAACTTTGATTTGTACAAATATACATGTCAAATGTACATGCATTCAAATAAATTTGACACTACATTATTTTGTATTCACATTCAATCCAATGAACCAACTGGATTTTCCCTACCCTTTATTGTCTCAAGAACTGCCTCGTGGTCTGACTCTTGAACATTCCAAAGAGTCATATTATGTGGTTTACCTCCATATCTAATCAAATGGACATTTTATGCAACAAGGTTGGAATAATGAAGAATCTTCCTATGTGTCTCCCAATCCTTCAACAACCAAAACCTATGGTTCTTCATGCGATCATGTCTTAGCCATGTACTAGTAACAACCACTGCTCATATAGGGTATTCTAATTCTTCACCATCTGTAATACAGTGATCTAGTTTCTTTTTTTCGTCCACATAGCAATAAAAATAACAATCTATTCCTTCTTCATTATCTTCGGGGTCAATAATAGATAAAGCATGGATTGCAATGATACAAGAAAAATGAGGAGATTAATTTAGGGAATAGTTAGGATAAAGTACTAAATTTGAGATTATTTATACGTAGACAATTTACCTAGTCAAGCACTAGATCAGAAAAGAGGTCAAAGTTAATTGATGGTTTCATTTTTGTCAGTTATAGTGTTGCTAAGGGGTGATCTATTAAAAGCGGTCTCAAATATCATGTACATCTTTCATCAACCCACTCCTTTGAGTTTCACTCATCCCACTCTTCATCTATACATGATGAGAAAAAGAAATCCATATATCGTGTGTGGATACTCCATGAATCTGCATTACAGATTCTAAAAGAGTGTAGCTCACTCAATCCTAATAGTGTACAATAATCTGCATACAGTGCAATGTTAATTTCATCTATCAAACAAAAATATATATGAATCCTAGACTCTCCTTCATTACCAAGACCCATTGTAGCATTATACAATTGGATGATATGTTTCGCATCTAGCAATTTTGCTTTCTCTTTTTACTTAAATTCTTCATGTTTTAAGGCTCTTTTGATACATACATGTCTCCACCATCATACTCCCCCTTTCCAAGCCTAACCTCCCTAAAATACCACATATATTTAATATCAATGATCTTATGTGTCCTTCTCAACTAATAAAATATCCAAGAATTCTTGAATTGTGATGCACAATTATTTGACCATATGTTGTGTTGATGATATGATATGCCCCTATAGCCAACTGACCATAAAAGAGATAAAAGAAACCCTATACATACTCTATATAATGTGTGAGATCATCATTGATATAAAAATGATAGCTCCCTCATTATCTTCATGTTCTCCTTTATACTGCCACCTAAATGTATAAATGTTATATGTACAAATATAGCAACCCGTTGAGAGTTATAATACTCTACTTACACCTCATTTTGTGGTTGTAGTGTGTAGTTCTCTATGAATTCTACAACTGAAATGATGGTATAAAGTGGGAATATTTCCTTGTGCAACTTGAATTTTAAATCCAACCATTCAGTTTTATGTGTATGCCTTGCATACTCATAAATAATATTTTCATGAAAAATGCCCATGAACTAATACACTATAATCTATTCTATTACCAAATAACATTTTGTTGCCTCTTTTCCATCCTTTATATTGTATTCCATGGTCTTATATTTTCTAAATTCTACTATTTCATTTCCAATTGCATGTGTACTCTCTATATGTTAAAAAATTAGCAAGGGTTGCAATCCACTGTAATTATTGCATGTGTCATCCAAGTATAAGAGCTTTTAAAATTGTTTACCATCCACTCTTTTGAACATAAAATGGTAGATATTATATCCCTTCAAGGTTTGGGTGGATCCTTTATGTTACACTCCTTCAAAATAATCTTAGAACACAAATGTACACATGTATGTCAATAAACATCATAATGGTTAGAAAATTTAATATGTACCTTACAACAACAAGTTGTGTGTGTGCTATATCTTGACATAAAGAGGTGTAGACATTTCAAAATTTCTTTGACTAATTTTAATTTAAGGATACATTTCTATAAATTTAGAAAATAATTGTGTTTGAGTTGAATAAAAAAAAATTGGGTGTGGATCATGGATTCAACTACCAATCCTCCTTGCAACATCTCTTTTATTAGGAGACAATTGTTTTTTATTCTTACAAAAATCTTCAATCAAGGATTTCAAATCTTCAAAAATTGCTTTATCTTTTCGTGTAGTCTATCGAAGAATTACCATAACTCATTATTGTTTGGATCCTCCACTCTTTGAAACCTTCTCATGGTTCTCATTAGAGTCTTACTACTTATTTTCAATGCTTTACTTGTCTTTCTAACGAATTTAGATTTCTTCATTTGAGTTCCTACTATTGTTGATTTAAGTACACGTCGTTTGACATTACTATCTTTCATGTTTTATGTAGAATCTGCACTCTCATATGCAGTCACTAGATTCTTTACAACAGATTTTTCACTTGACTCGTCCATCATTCTTAGCCCAAGAATCTTCATGATGGGCCTAAATTTCAGATATCTCATCATTTCAACAAATAGTTGACATCTTCCTATCACATTGAAATTCTCAAAAAATAATCTGCAAATGTAGTTAGCATATCTTTGACATGTATGCTTAGGAATCTTACCATGCATTGGTTTTAAAATTTTAGTATAAATATCAATCAAATATTTTGTCTTTCTATACAAAATTCTAGGAGGTGTTCTCAACTGTTGAGTGGGCTCAAAATTAGGAACATCAACAACATTAGGGATGGATTGCATACCTTAAACCAAAGATGTTGTACCTAAAGATTGAGATGTGAAAGATGGAACCTCACCAACTTGAGATGTTGGTGTCCTTTCAAATTCCAATGTTGTAAGTACCATGTGCCCAACTTGATATGATGGTGTCCCTACACCTTGGGATGTAGAGCATGGTGTGCCTTCAACATGATATGATGGTGTTCCTTCTCTATGAGATGTAGATCGTGGTGTTCCCTCAACATGGTATGACAGTATTCCTTCAATATCAGTTGTAGAGCATGGTGTGCCTTCAACATGGGATGATGAAGTCCCTTCAACTTGAGATTTCATAGATGATGTACCTGCAAGTTTGTTATTAAATTGTCTTGTTGCACAAATTTTCTCATCCATTTCTTTTGTGATTACAAAGGTTCCTCTTCCAAAGGCATGTCTTCTTGTATGGTATGCAATTTTATTTGTTGACAAAATTGTCTCATTCTTTCCCTTTTCTTCTCTTTCTCTGCTTCATGCTCTTCTAGTGTTAGAATATTTTTTCATTTACTTGGAATGATGATGAATTCTACATTTGAGTACAAGTAAGACATAAAATTTAGTTGACAACTTCTATTTAGATCCAATCCACCTTTCCAATAGGAATTGTTCATCAATTTCCAAATTACTCTAAAACTCTTTAAAAAAATGAATTTTCAGACATCTTCCTTCTAATTCAAACTTGAATTATAAATATTAAAATGCTTGTAAAATTATGAAAATAACAAGTCCATATCAGGTCTATTATAAACAAAAAAATATTTGTTCACTTTTCACTTCTAAAAAAATAAAAAGTTACCTCAAATGATCTATATTCATCAAAAAACATTGACTTTCCTGGTTCTACATTGAATTTTGAACAATAATGTGTAGAAAAGATGATAGAATATTTTGATTGCACTTTTGTGATAGTCAATTCCATGAAAATCATTTATTTGTTAGATAATGCACAAAAACTAGACATGAAATAGAAAATGTGGTCCTGAATCACGGGTTCCTTCATTTTTTTACCTTTTTTAGTATGTCAAATATGGCATGCACCATATATAATGCAAACAAAAATTACTTTGTTCCCCTGATGTGTGTAGTGATTCACATATTGCACACTCCATATATATTGCATGCACCATTTATGCTCTCTCTCTCTCTCTCTCTCTCTCTCTCTCTCTCTCTCTCTCTCTCTCTCTC